>JAOUZG010034239.1:1115595-1179876 GCA_026289955.1 Argiope argentata | reverse complement strand
ATCTATCTATCTATCTATCTATCTATCTATCTATCTATCTATCTATCGTGATTCTAAAAAGTTAGTCTAATTTTGGTCCCTGTTACTATCATACCGTTCACTCTAACAGAATAAAATTATTTTTTCCTGATCTTTTGAAATATGTGCTTAAGAATAATTAGTAAAACAACAAATAATCTCTTGCAGTTACAGTGACAGTATTTTAAAATTTATTTATATATATATATGTTTTAAGTTCAACTATCTCGGTCACTTTTACAAATAATTGCTGATTTTTTGTGTGTTTTTATTATGAAGTACCTTTCTTTTTTCTAATTGATAGTTTTAGACGATGTACATTTTTAAAGTCATTTTTTTGTAATTTCTGTATTTTGAAGCAAGGATTGCTGTTGCCGGCTTCAATAAACTCAGCTTTGTCTATTTACTATAAGCATAAAAAAGCTTTCCGGGCTTCTAAAAAAAATATACAGTTTTAAATTTATAGAATTTAAGATTTTAGCGAGAACACTTTAAGTTTTTTAAATCAACAGTTGATTGTTTATTAAAATCTTTTTCACTACTAAATACAAATTTAACTATAAACGAAACTTAAAAATACTAATCTTTTGAGTAAACTAAGCCCAAATTTTAGAAAAGTTGGCAGTGAAATTTTATGTCGAAAGGGCATAAAATTGAAAGAAGTTTCCTTAAAAAACTTCTTATTGATTATAAAGTCAATGTTCTAATTACTGGAATCATAAAAACAATATGTTAAATTTTAAAATCAAAGTTCAAATTTACATTACCAGACCAACAGTTTTGAAACCTTCATTCTTTCTTCTCATGATTTCTTTCAGTTCGTTCAAATGTTGAACGAACGGAAAGAAATCACCTTAAAAAGGTGAAGCAAGAAACCAATTGCACACAATTAACTTCTCTTCCGCCTCCGTAAAACACTTCTCATATTCCGTCTCAAAAATGCTTAAAAGAGGCGAGTGCAAATAGTAAACAAAATTACATTACAGTTGCTGCCAATCATAAATCACGAAATTTTCAAAAAAGGTCCAACTTCGAGAGGTTCATTTTAATTGAGATCATGGCGCTGAATTATAAAAACTTAAAGGCACCATGAATATTCGGATCTGAAATAAATTTCTGTATGGACCTTTTTCAAATGTTCAACAAAAAATAATGTTGTTTTTCACGGATTTAGTATTGATCAAATATTTAAAGAAAATAGTCAAGTTTTCAGGTTCTGAATTCGAGGTTTTAAATGACCGTGCATCATGCAATGGTTTTCCTTTTGAGAAAATTCATATTTTGAGACTCCATTTATGGTTATTAATTTATTTATTTCCGATTTATTGAGAGAATAATTTTTTTCTTACCAACAAAAAGTTTAGGATAATATTTATAGGAAACTTATTTTCAGTAAATGTCTTTTTTTTCATAATTTACTGAATTAATACTAAAGTTTCTATTGATTCACAAAAATTTTATCTGATGCTTTCAGTTATGAGGCTTCAAAGATTTGTTTGTTTAAAAAAGTACTATTTTTCAAGCAACACTGTAATAAATAAAAACGAGAATATTTTTTCTTTGACTGTCATTTGTACATCTACATAATTCTACTATATGAATATGGAATTTTGATTTTAACAAAATTATATTTTTTTATTGCTTAAAAACTGAAATATTTCCTGCTACCTATATACGGTATTTTTGTATTTAGAGATTGAATGATGATGACTATTACTTGCCCGCTTTACGTCGGAAAGAGGGATTGCAGTAGCTTCTGAGGGTATGGAACCCTGAGCACCCGAGAGCCGAAGTCTGAGTTCTAGCTCATATGAGAATGACACACTCGCATTCGTTTGCACAGACCCTTTTTTACAGGGGCGCACATTCACACAACTCACAGTTAGTACATAGAACAAACAAGCCCTAACCGGGACTTGAACCTGAGACACCCAGATCATGAGAAAGATACACTTCCTTTGTGCTAGGACGTAGGCTAGATATTGAATAAAATTGGGGATTACTTTTTAATTCAGGCACTATGTAATGTATTTCTTTAATTATCAGCCAGAGGTGGAAGAAATTCTTTGATGAATTTTTCAAAGCCAAACAAGTTTTCTTTTATGCCAAATTTTACAAAAATGGAAAAAATATAAGTATTTTGACTTTTAAGAAACCTATTTTTTTCACAAGAATGTTTCAATATTTTTTTATTAAAAAATTAAAAGGTCTAAGAATTTTATAACATTTTGGGGAAATACTCATCCCAAACTTCGAAATGATACTTTATTGGGATACCATATTGCATGCTATAGGCAAGAAGCGGAGTAACATCTGACTATCATTTAATATAGTCGTATATTCCTAAAGAATTTGCGAGGGTGTAATATTTTTGACAAACACATTCCAAGTATTCATAACTTTCCCATCGACATTGAAATGAAATCAGTTTCTAAACAAAGCGAACTGAGGAGCACTAAATTAATGTTCTGAGGAACAGTTATTAACACTTCTGGAAGGATAAGTCATATCAGACTCCCAAAAAACTGAAAGACCTAACCGCCACAACATCAACACTGAGGTGAATAGCGGATGATTCCTAAAGGCCATCACCGGTCACGGCAAGGAAGATGTCCCGTCATCAATGGGTTGAGTCAAACCCTTACCTATTAATGTACCCTCCAGGATGGTGAGATAAAACCACCATGACGGAAACATCTCATCCTCATTTCGAGATATCCCCTAGGGGGGAATGTCTGGAAGGATAAACAATATTATTGTTATTGAATACGAATACTTTATAATTCCATGCAAGAAAGTCCATAGAAGTGGCATGTTGGATGCGGGATAAGCCACGTACTTTATCTAATTGATGTCCTGCTCTAATGATCATATATTGTTACTCGAAATATGTATTGTTGCCCGAAAACCATCCATGAAGTTATAGAGCTTAAGACACATTCAGAACAATCTATCTAACGATCTTCTGGTTAGTCGGAAACAAATTTAAAGTGATTAATCTAATCTTATTGCATATCATTAATTACCCACAAACTAGTATCCATTTACTTTTTTTGTCTAGGTATATTTTGTTTCTACTAAAAAAAAGAGTGAATAATTTCGTGTTGCATATTTCCGTTGAAACATGCTCGTGATTGGGGAAATCTAATCGAGAATTTAATTTGTAACATCAACTCCTTCTTACTTTGGAAGAAATTTGTGGTAATCGAAAGTTCCAAATGTTGTCAATTTTCATTTGATAACACACGATGACATTGCCTTTATCAGAGTCATTCATTCCGATCAATTACTTTTCATATGCACTGTAATTAGAATTTTTTAATGTCCTCCAGCAATGTTCCCCTGTTCTCTTTATCAGTCACTTATGTCTTGTTAAGAGCTCATTATCCTAGAAACGGATAATGTTGAGTTGAGCACTTTACAACACTTTCGGCATAAGTTTCTATAGCAACCTTCATGTTTTTTTTAATTCAAATATTAAAGGAGGTTGCAGATAAGTACTTTCACTATGCAGGTTCGATAAAAGCAATATTTTAATCTTTCCGTTTTTTGTCTCGAGATGGTTCAATAAAAGAAAGATAGTTTCTTACCAGGCTACTTTTCTGAGTACAATTGCAGTAAAAAATTCTATTTAATGGAATAAAGAAAGGGTGTGAACCTCTGTCGTTTGAGCACTTTCCATGAATATAGATTTAAGCGAAATCCAAGAACCCCTCATTTGAATGCGTGTGGCGACCAGGGTTCAGCCACCCACTCGAAATTTCAAGACGATGAAACTCGGGAGTGTTAACTCATCTCTGGTAAGAAGTAGGGCCATCTCCGTAATGGCGGAAATACGTGCTACTGGGAAAAGAAGAGAACGTTTCCCCCCTTTTTTTTGTAAAAGGCCATAATAAAGAGGAGAGAAAAAAGATATTTTCACTGCCATTTCAACTCGAGCGTTTTAAAGTAGATAACTGGAACACTATTCTCACCCTCTTTTACTTTTTTTACAGTTAAAATAGGACAATTTGAATTCTAAATGAAATTCTGAAACGAAGGAAGAATGATACTTGCAGAATAATCTTCCGTATCTATGTAGAATGTATTTGTTTGTAAAATAAACGATATTTATTCAGCCTTTTTATGAAGAACTATATTTCTTACGAGAACATTGTGTTATTAAAAGAAAGTTCTTTAAGCAACTTTTTATATCTGAAGAGTCTAACAAGTTAATGATATCTAATATTAGACAATAATTTTTTGAAAGTATCATCAAGATAATATCTCTAATCTAAAAGGAAATCAGCAAAATAAAAAAAATTGTTTATCATTATTTTAATAGGTATGAACTTAATACTTATTAATACATGTATTATGTCTTAAGTGAAAGTAATTGGAAAATTGTGCAATTTCATAATGACAATGTAACAGTTGTCTTTAAAAGTTATTGATATTTTTGCAACAGTAGCACTCTGTGAGAATTAACATTTGAGTCGACCTGAAATCCCACTAAAATTGATTCACAATTTGAATTACCTAAGCATTCATGCTTGTATTGGTTATTTTTATCGATTAGGAGCTAAAATTTAAATGAGTTTGCATATTGGCTTACGTCATTAGTAATTGGTTATAACGATTCCTATAATTAGTAATCTTATTATAAATGAGGTATCATTTAGATCAAATGGTGAACTAGTTTCATTTGAGAAGAAATCTTTCATAGTTTTCTATATGTGATTTTTATCTTTTCAACATATTCTATTGGAAATCAAATGCTGATTATAATTTTAAAATACTTTTCTAATAATAAATTTTTAAAAATAATTTTTCGTTATTCGTTTTTGCAACTTTATAAGTTTTATTTCATAACAAATTAATAGTAAAATAATTGAAAAAAACCCCTATGAATTAAAAAAATATGTTCGCTTTTTTGTTTTAATTTTTATATATTATCGAAATTTTGAGTAATAAGCAAAAATTCCCATATCAGTACAATCAGTTTAATGAACATAATTTTTTGAAGATGTTTTAATTCTCCTAAACTGATAGAATGCTAGAAATTTCTGAGCAATTTCCTAACCACCATATTAGATGTTATTTTTCTACTAATTCGTGGAGCTTACAGCATAATTAATCCTGAAGTACCCACAAAGCTCTTATTAACACAAAAGAACTAAGCTCTGCTGAGATTGACGGACTACTTAACTGTGATTCTCGAATATATATATAATTTGTTATCAAACAAATGGGAGAAACCAAATAAAGTTTTAAAAGCAATTCCCTAAATTTCCTTTAAATAACTTACTAGAATTGAATTTTATCTTTAAAAATCATACTACAGAAATAATGATTTTAAATTAGTACTTTCTTTTATCAAAATAAGCTAAAGAATAGCAGACACCATGTTAATAAAAATATTATTTTTCTTAAGTGATTGCTTGATTTAAAATTATTTAACTGATTTCTTAGTTTGAAATTGTTTTATGAACTATTCAAAATGCCTTTCTTAATTTCTTATTTTTATCAGAGGAAGAAGTGATCAGTTTGTACTTTTATTTATAAAATTATGCACAAAAATCTGTTTGAATATTTTTGACCAAATTAGCAATAATTATTAAGTTTAATGGAAAAACCAAAATTAAATTATATGATAAATTTGGCCTGAAGACTTTTTAAAGGGTTATCCTTAGGGAGGGATTCAAAACCAGGGATTTTTCTGTAAGAGGTCTGAATTTCCTCAAAAAATTGACATCTCGTGATCCTCAACGTATTTTTTAGTATTTTGGTTCAAGAAATATGTTTAGGTGTAGTTCATATTGTTTATTTTTAATTTGATAGTGAATGTTTTTTACTAACATTCTGAAATGAAATATAAAAATTTTAAAGGCTTCTTCTGGCGCATTTTCTGTGTTCTGCAGGTACCTAAGAATTAAAGACTTCAATTGGTAAACCATAATTTATGAAAGAAGTAGATAACTTATTTTCTCAACGGTTTTACACATACGCCATTGTGATCGATATTGTTATTTTAATAAATAAATTGATATATAAAAAACGTTTCTTTTCTGTTTTTTGATATTGTAGGTAGAAATTAAAAGAATGAAGTCGATTTTAAAGTTTATTATTGCTGTTATTTAAAATTAAACATATTTTTTTCATACATGTATAATTTTTGTATTTGTGTTCATATTTCAAAGAATTATATTTTCCGAAAATAAAATAGAATGTATGAATTTGTTATAAATTCAATAATTTTTATGAATTTACTTTATATCATAAAGTATATGAATCTAAAAACATCTTGAAGCTTTAAATTTTGTCATTTTATATCCATACAGCTTTCTCTTGATCAAAATAATTTCATATGACAGAATGTAAGTAATAAAATAATATTTAAAAATAGATGATAATTTTAATATTGAAATATAATATTTTAGCTATAACTTTATGTTTGGTTGAGTAAGAATGTTTTTATTTGGTGAAGAATAATCATAATTCATTATCATTATTCAATTGTAATTAACATTTAAAAAGAATTTTAGCATTTTGCATTATTTTGAAATTTTTTAAATTTAAGTTTTTACACGGTGTCAAGTTGGCTCTACAACGAGTTAAGTTCAGACCTACTCAGATGTTGTCCCCGTCATTTTATTGCTATTCAAAAGTACAAGAAATATCCAAAATAGCCCTTGTACTGTTCTATAACAGGGGTTTCATATTAGAGCTATATAGAGCATATATTTAATGTTTTTATTAGAACAAATATTTAAAAAACACATCCAACCTATTTTTAGCAGGAAATTAATTTAAAATATTCTGTCTAAAGCAGAATGCTCTTTGTATTTTATTTATATTAATATATAAATAAATATTAGGGTATTTTTCTGCCCGACAGAACTTAAAAGGCATCATAATACTAAGAAAAAAATGATAATATCAGTAGAAATTGAAGTTAGATTTTTTTCCCGTAAAAACTAACTTGGTTTATGTTAAAGATTTTTTGTTATAAAAATAACTATCATGAATATTTTATTCCCTTTCCAACAGATCCTGGTTTTTTAAACGACATAAAAGGAGTATTTATCTGCATCAATTTTATTTAGAAATTCACTTTGAATATACTGCACTTCTATAAAACTTTGAAAAATCAAGAAGTTTTTTTGGAAAACTATTAAATCATGCATAAATACAGATTTTGCGAATGGTAATGCTCAAACCATTATTTTCAGCTGCCCTTCAGTAACTCGGGATTCGACACACAGTTTGGAGAATCGCTGGAGCAGAGCGCAAACGGTTTCCGCTCTATTTCAGCAAACGATTTCACTTTTTTTCCCGTGAACTTTCGGGACTTCCATCAATTTCGTGGAAATCGGAATTGAAACTTTTATTTTTTCTTGGCAACATAGGAAAAGTAATGGAACTTCACTTAAAACAGATGGCTTGCAGATGATGTTTGCTTGTTTCGTTTTGAGGTTTTTAATATGGAAAACACATCTTTTATTCATGCGTTTTTTTAAATGTAGCTTTGGAAATATATGAAATGTTGAAAAAAATACTTTCTGAGAGAAAATATTTGGTCAGAATCTATTTTTTTTAGAGAAAATGTAATAGACTACCATTATAGAAAAAGTAGCTTTTTTATTATTTCGGACATATGTCTCTTCAAAATGGAAAGTATTCTTGAGAGCACAAAATATTTATCATGTCAGAGCATGATGTTGTTTTTGAAATGAGGGTTTTGGCTTCAACATCTAAAAAAATCTGCTTTAAATAACGCGTTGCCATTGCATTCACAAAAGCTCTGATTAAAAAAATAATTTAATGACTACAGTAAATAAAACCTAGAAAAATGTCACTTTAAACACCTAACTATATAAAATGAAATAAATGCGAATAATGATAATAATGGAAATGGGATATTGTTTTAAACAAAAAATGCGAGACAAAGTTTTTTGGATTGTTTGCAATACTAAAGTGACTCATTTAATGAAACAATTAAAATGAATAAAAATATCATTTAACTTGCACGAGCACGGGGTGCTTGGCCGTTTAAGAAATTATGTTCTGACATGATACGTTGAAATATGCATAGCAAATTTCATTTTAATCTTTATTTGTTTTATAGGTTTTCAAACTCTCAAAAAATGTCATTAAGAGATTTAAACGGAACGGACGAAAGACCAAATATATCACCATGGTTACCGCTTTCTTCAATATAAGACCCTACTACCTCAATTTTTATAGTTAAATACACTTTTACAAATTCATTTTATTTCAGCTCTGTTTCCTTTTAAATTGTGTGTAACATATTAGAAGGAACACATAGATGCTTAAAGACGATTTTAAAGAAATTCACACTTAATTGAAATTATGTTTATGTCTTGAAATTGAAATCAGAAAATAAATTTTTATAATTAAAAAAATTGAATGAAATATATTAAAAAAATTACAATGAAAAATTTACATGAACTTAGGAATTAATTTGCAAAAATATTTAAAAAGGGCTTTTATATTAGAAAAAACAAAAACATAACTGAATTATCTATTTTGAAACATAAATTTGAGATTTTTTTTTTGTTTTAGATAATTTTTAACACGATATGTTTCAATTGATATCCCTTATATAAATTCTGTAAGTAAAATAAAAAGTAATTTTAGTACTCGACAGTGAAGACAAATGGACTTCGATTTATCGAATTTTTGCGTAGCTATTTCTAGTACAGTCGGTATAGTATAGTTCCCCGTTTGAACCTACAATCCAAAAATTATTTTTATGTCACTTTAAAACAGAAACTCTTCACCCCCCTGAAGGGACCATTGTGGCTTAGTGGTAAACTTCCGGTTGTGGGGTGGTAAATTCCCAGGCTTGAAGCTCGATTCCATCAGAACTCTTGTATATTTGTGGACTTGTTACCTGCCAAATCTATTTCCCACCTTGCAAAAGGTGGATATATTTGGAGAGAAGGTATCAACTCTGCTGACGTCCTCTTCTTTTGAGCACGATTCTAAATTTTGAAGCTCGAATAGTCTCTTAAATGGGATGTTAACATAATTAAATTAAACCAAACTAAATTAAAACTGAGGAAAAGACCTTCTATGAAATAATTTTGCCCTTGTAGAAATGTGAGAAAGTAACTTTTCATTTATTTTCGACTTTCATATTAAGTCATATTTACGAAGAAATTACTGCCTGTTTCTATACATTTGGCAATGAAAGTTAACTATTATCTTTTGTTCGGTTTTAAATATAAATTATTTATATTGCTTTACTTGTTTGGGCTCCTTCCCAGTGTGTCCACTCCATGATGGTACACGAAAATTTTTCTTCCATTATTAATAAAGAAAAGAAATCCTTTTATGAAACTTTTAGATTCTCATATCCGTTCTGAGAGGATAAGTTAGAAGAATAAAAGTCAGAAAAGGAAGTCTGAACCAAAGAGAAAGGAAAAATAAAAGCACAAAAAGTGCTATCCAGAAATGCTTTTAAGCACTGATCTCTGGAGAGCGTTTCTCACGGCTTTTTATACAGCTGGACAAGTAATTGTCAAAGAGAATGACTGGATTCTGGCACAAGGAAAGTAAAACAAGATGATTTTAAGAAAAAAAAATAATCTCAATTTTATGCCAATAGCAATATGAAAGAACTTGAGAAAATGGAATGACTCCGAAAATACTTCACGAGTTACTTTAATTTTTTCTACTTCTAACAAGTTTAATGCATGCAAAATTTAAAAGCTCATTATTGATCTCTTTTTAGTTTCTAGTACACAAAGAAAAGTAATATATAAAGAAATTAAAGTCAATTCTTACTTAAGTCAACAAAGAAAACTTATATCTTAGTTACTTTTTAATAAATAATTACAATTAATGTAAACAATTTATCGCATAGTTATTGATTTTTGTAGAGAATTGTACTCACATTCTTCATTTTCACGTTAAAAATACTGAAATTCTCGCATTTTACCGATTGAGCTATTGACTGTCGATTTAAATTTTTATGGCAAACTACTGAAACTGTATTTAAACTATTAAAAATTAATTAAATTTAATTAATAAATTAATATTAAAAAAACCACATTAAAAACGAATGTCATTTATTACAAATTTTTAAAAAAAATGTTTGATCTTGAGTAGATAAATACAAAGCATTTTATTAACCATTAAAAGTTGGAACAACACACACACACACACACACACACACACACACACACACACACACACACACACACACACACACACACACACACACACACACACACACACACACACACACACACACACAAACACACACACACACACACACACACACACACACACACACACACACACACACACACACACACACACACACACACACACACACACACACACACACACACACAGAGAGAGAGAGAGAGAGAGAGAGAGAGAGATTGGGAACTAATAGAAGGAATTGAAAAAGCATTGTTATCACCATGAAATTCTTCCATTAAACATTAAGGAAACCATGTTAAGTCTGATAAACAAGTTTTAAAAGTTAGTTTGTTCTGTGTGAGCCCGAAAATTTTGAAACGCATTTATCTAGAGTAATGAAATTTGATATGTGTTCTTAAAGACCGAATTATAGATTTGTGGGGAATGAGTTAATAAAAAATATGTACATTTGTCTACCTGTAGCAGAACAAATGCACATGAAATAATATTTGACATGAAAATTACGATAACTAATACTTGTATATAAATTTAGGTCTAGTTATAGGCCTACTAATACTTGTATATAAATTAGGTCTAGTTATAGGTACACAATTACATTTGTATCTAATGTAATTGTGTACCTAATTCATTCAATTAAATGTAATTTTGTTTAGGTCAATCCGCCTATGAATTGAAAATATATTTTTGGTTTTATAAGCGTGATGTTAAAGATTCATTACCTAAAAAAGTGAAATTTAGTATGCAGTCTTTTAAGCAAAATTTAATATAGTTATCTTTTTGCACTGTTTGCATACACGTTAAACTGAGTTGCTCCTATGTATTAACTTAAGGCATACAAAGTTTTTTACGCCGAAGTTCTGACCAAGGGTAGCCATTATTCTCCATGATCTGGGCCTCCTGGGTTCGAATCCCGTTTCGGGCGTTCTTCACCTACCCTATCTGTGAGATGTGTGAATGTATCCCCGTGTAACAAGGGATTGTGAAAGCGAATGTGACGCGTGAGAGAAGACGTACTCTTGGCGTTAGTTGACGCTATTTGAAACAAGAGACGCACCTTAGGATTAAAATGCGTCATCGAGTTTGCCCATGGCAAATACCACTAAAAACAACAACAGCAATGTTTTTTTCCAAAATTATATGATTCTTTCTTCCCCTTCATACCTCGTCATCAGTTCAAGGATTATGAATTTCGATTATTCGTAGTGGCTTTATCCTCGTCCAACGTCAACAATTTTCATGCAAAAGAATGGCAACTCTATTAAAGAATATAAGTGAACCGATAAGGAATAATTGTCAATAACTAAAAAGTAAGAGTAATACATTTTTAACACTTGAAATGTATTGTAACTAAAATTGAAACAGTTGTTTTTCTTTTTTCTTGATATGCTAAACATGTAATTACTATACAAGTCAGTTGCTGTTATCAATCAACTATTGTTATCGAAATTTTTTTGGAGCCATGTAGTGATTGCATTAACCAACAGTTGTTTTATTTAAACTTAATACATTTTGCATCAACTTTTAAGAAAAGTTGATGAAAAATAACAATAATAAAATAAAAAACAACAACAGCTCTATAGGATTTTTTAAGAAAATATCAACTAATAATTCTACAGGAAAGTATAAATACAGAAATAGAATTTTATCATTACCTACCCATCATTTTGAAATAGAAAAAATAATTTAATGTTTGTTCTGCTATAAAATGAAACTCAAAGTACATTATTAACACTACGTCTGATAATAAGTTTTCTAAATTACCTAAACTTTAAGCACTTCATCATTAAACAATTTGCGTCGGTTCGTAAAATTTTACTTCTTTTTAGCTAAAGATATTTTAATTTCCTTCATTTTCAAGTTTTCAGTGCAACCTTTGGTTCGTAAGATATTAACATATTTTACTCAACGAGTTATCTTAATTTATTACTCTTCAACTCAGCATTAAAACTGTTAATAATTCAAATTTCCAAAGCAGCAATGCTGCTATTTATTTTTGTTTCTTATTATTTCTACGCAAATGATTCCTTATTAATGATCTCAGGAGCCTTAATTAATTTGAACGGATATTCTTTGGTAAATTATTTTTGAATGAATAAAATAATTGAGAATATATAATAATGTATATTTAAGGCATGAATGATTACAAAGCTTAACTTTCTGGGGGATTATTTACTTTGAAGTTAAGTTTAAATATTGAAATAAGCTTCAAATGATAGATATTTTTGATTTTTACAGGATAATTTTAAGGATCTGTTCAAAATATTTAATGGAGTTTGTTATTTTAATAAGGCAATTTCCATCTTTGTATTTTTGGATAGCAGTTGAATTTGAGAGATAAATTTCTTTGTTTAAGGGGTTTGAAATATTTGTCAGAAAGACATATAATAATAAGTATTTTAATTAAAATTTTATATAATTATGATTGTGACATTTATTATCTCTTAAATGTTAATTTACATTAATTAGAAACTAGATAATATAAAACTAATTTAAAGGAAATCAATAATATTACTATAAAACCAAGAATTGTATAGTTATAAAACAAATTTTACTAATTGTATGCCTTTATATTTGATATGAAAATAACATAAACTTATATTTAAACTTTGAAAGGTATAGAATTTTAATTTATTAGCACTCAAATATGTTAGAAAACATTTCATGTCTTATTAATTATGCTTTAAAATATTCTATAAGGAAACAATTACAATACAATATAGATTTTTAATTTTTTAATAAAATTTCAATGAAGTTTTGAGAATATAAATACTTTATTTAATATAATTTTCCGTTTCAATTTATGCCATTTGATTATAATGAGTGTATGTGTGTTAAAAAAAACCTATTCATATTTATTGAATGTAATAAGTCAAAAATATTGACCTAAAAATTACATTATCATTGTTGATTTGAGGATTATAAATTGTAATTTGGTACTTGACAACAGGAAAAAGGAAATTGAATTTTTGCTAAATCTTTAATAAATTGCATTAGAAAATGCTTTGGATGCTCATAAATTTTAATTTCTATTGAATTCTTGATCAATTAATTTCCATCATATCTTTAAGAATGTGAACCATAAAGAGAGGTTTAATTTGGAAATTGCAAATCCTCTTTAATGCAAAAAGTTATTATAAACATTTTAATATGTAATTTTTTTTGAAATATCATTGTTAACAAAAATAGCTCAATAACTATGTTGACGAATTTTCTTTCCTTATTTATGCCATATTTTCAAAGTACATTTTAAATAATTTAAATAGTAATCTAAATTTTATTGTTTTTATACACGCACTGCATAAAAACAATATAATTTAGAAAGTTGTTCTAAGTTCTTGAAAGTTTCATATTTTATTTCAGGATTCATCGAGAAGAAAAGTCGTAACATAAAGAATACGTAGAACAGTTTTAATATGTATGACTGAATGATTGCTGTATGTCAAAAGAATTTAGATAAAGGAATTTACAAAAAGTTGATCTTTTATTAGACTATAATTATAGTTGGGATATGAAGGTACAATATTGTCGCGAAGACTCAATTAAAGGCATGGATAGTTAGAAACAATTGCGTTTATTAGCACCAAGCAACTCACTGGAGAACAGAATGAAGAACTGAGCAGAACTCAGCTTTTATACATCTGGAGTACATTTGAGAATCATCTCGCTTGAATAGTACAGAATGTTCTAGAATCATCTTGATTTTAGAGAAATAATAAGATCAATTTTAAATTAAAATTCCAATCTTTGGATAAAATGCGCTGGCCGGGAATCGACCATTGGATTGAAAGTCCAATGCTCTGCCAATCGAGCCATGGTGAATTAGAACAGCCTTTCTTTTTGGGGCAATATTAACTTCAAAATGAGACACTCACGAGCTGGAAAAGTTTTCTGTCCGAAATTTGTCTCTGGTTCTTTTCAATCAACGGTAAGTTATATGTAATTTCAGCTGAGATGAAGAGATTAGGCTTAAAAGTTGTGAAGAAATGAGAGCAGAACTAAAAGTAATGCTCAGGTGAATCAAATTATAGAAGACGAATGCTTATGTCCAGAGTCTAGTTAGATATTCTAGATCAAGTAAGATTGGAAATGAATTGGTGTTTTTTATAGTCAAAGCTTTGAAATACAATGAAAATGCTTTTTATTTATTTTAATCTTGCCCAATGTCAAATCATTTACAACGCTTGAAACAATTAAAAAATAATAAACGAATTTGCATCATTTGCTTTAACTTAACATTGCCTTTCAACCAGGAAAAATTTTAGAAGTTAGAATGTATGAATAAATAATAATTAAAATTTCAATGAATATATTGAAAGCTTTACTAACATGGTTATTTGATTAACATGGAATAAATAAATTGAATTTCGAGGGAAAATTAGCAAATAGAAATGCCAAATTCCTCACATTTTTTAAATATTCTAAAATAATCATTTCATACTTGTATTTAACTAAGATATAAATTGTTTTTTCTTTTTGATATTTCATTTCCTTAAATAAAAGTTAGTTGATAGTTACCGAAGACTTAATAAAACTGTAATGAAAAGGGAGATAATAAGTAATTTCCCCAGAACATAAACAAATTAAGCATTCATATTTAAAACTCTTATTTGAGATTGCAGAATGTCATTTAATTTTTGGGTTACATTAAGTCTCTAATGTAATTCGATTGTTGCATCAAATAGAAAAACTTAATGGAGTTCCTCGTAACTATTTTCAGGAAAAAAGCACGATTAATTTGGAAAGACACTATTTACTGCTGGAAAAGAACATTTTGTCAGGAACCAAATTTGAACCTTGTTATTAATGACATTTACGACGGAAATAATTGCATTTCAATTTAGTTCTAAATAATATAGAGTTAAATATTCAGTTCTATAGTAAAAGAAGATTCATTTAATTGCTGCAATTCGTTTTTCTTTTACAAAAATTAAATTTTTACAATTAAATTAATGTTTTAACGTTATATTAATGTTTATATTTCTATTATTATCTTTCTGCTTCACGCGCTGTGGCAGTTAAAATAACTATGAATAAATTATTGAATGAAAAAAAATGGATTGGTTTTTCAGTTTAACTGGAAAATTTAATTTTATGGGTGTTAGAAAATATTAAAAATGGAATTGGTTTAATAACGCTGTGTTTGAATAGTTAACTTAATATTGCTACAAATTTGTAAGTTTGTTTCTAAGAATGAATAGTGTCATTATTAGAAAGATCGTTTTACGATCAGCTCTATGGAGGTTAATCAGGTGTCTCTTCAGTGATATCAAACTTGGAGAATTTTATGACTTTCTGTTGACGAATCTTATGACTTAAGTCGGAATCCATTTTAATATTTCCTTTAGTCGGTTTCCATTCATTATAACAGAAATCTTAATTATTTCAAGTTCTTAATTATTCAGAATCTCAGCCTTTTACAGAATTAAAAAAAACTGTTCCATTAATTATTTGGTAAAATAATGAGAAGGAGTTGAATTTTATTGTAATACTAACGTGTCAGTTAAAAACTAGCAAACAATAGTATTCTTTAAGAAATGTGACATCTAAATAAATATGACAAAAATAAAATTTTTGAGAGTTCAAAAAGTCTTGAAAATTACTTTGGAGCAATAATTAGAAAATGTTAAAATTTTGCTTTTATCTTTATTAAATAAACTTCTAATTTAATATTAAAAAAATTATTGTGGATTTTAGTTTAATTTTGATAATGGATATGCACCAATGTACGGTGTATCAAAAAAGCTTTGCTTTGCTTAATGTTTAATAGATGTTAACAAATAACTATGAAATTACCTATTAAAAGAAATTTGAATTAATATACACTTAATATACAAAGAAAAATATACAAAGAAAATGAAAAATGAAAGGTTAAACTTATTGGTTTGATAGTTAAAAGTTAATTTACAGAAAAATTTAGTTTAAATATGTAATTTTAGTTGAGCTGCTGGAAAAAAAAATGTACTCCATCATTTTAACTGATTTCCAAAGTGTGGCACAAAGGACTTAGAAAGTCAAAGAAGTTACATACTAAGCCACGCTAAAAAGTTAATAATCTTAAATAATGCCTTTTTGACTAAGAAGAAAGTAAAATAAGTTGAAAGAAAGTAAATGTATTAGTGTTAATAAACTTTGGAAGAAAAAAAAACTTTATATATTAAAAAATTGGGTTTAGTAGTATAATGTTTTCAATAAGAGGAGTTTTCTCAATTCATTTATTATTAATAAAACTATTTATCATATAATTTTTGTTGCAAAATTATTTCTTGCTCATTTTTTAGTTTTAATTATCAACAATTTTTGCAATACAAGTGATTTTCGTTTTTAATTCGTACTTCCGTACTTTCCGTCAAAATTAATTAACTTAATCATAGGAATTAAGAATATTTAGCATTTGTTAAGAACGACACTTGTTTTATTTTAATTAGTAATAAAATAATTATTTGATTTACAATACTTTATTTGAAAAAATGATTCCTTATTCGGAGTCTTTTATCGTTTCGATTGCCTCTGTTGATTATTTTATATAAAATCATAATTGAATATAAACTATTAAATTTTCAGAATGTATTATGCATATCTGTATTCTTAGTTTCCATTTTGTTTATTTTTTAATTGAAGCCTTCTACTATAGTACAAACGAATCCACTAATGTGGTGTGGAAGTTAAGAGAGGAAGGTGCTAGCGCAGGTGTGGGCTTCATCATCTCACCGTGGTTCAAAATTACGAGGTCCATCCCCAAATAGCCCTAGTGCTGCTTTAAAGCCGGACTTTAATACAACTAAACTAAACTAAACTAACCTAAACCAGATGAATTCCCCTACATTTTCATTATCTGGAATTTTATCAAAGATTTAGAGAATTGCATTTCCTCTTCAGAGTAACTTAAAAAATAAAGATCCGGTTCCTTTCCATAAAAGATATTCATTCTTATCTTTTCTCAGGAACGATAATTTAAATATTAATCTAATATATAATTACAGAAAAGAGAGTAACACTATTTGCTGGGGGATCATAGAAGAAACATATTGGTTCTAAGGGAAGAGTTAAATAGAAAAATTGGGGAAAACATTTCTCATATAATTAGATATTATCGTCCTTCCCCTGGTTCTCCAGAATCTATAGAACAAATTGAGTAATTAGGGAAGAAGACTGCAAATCAAAAATCACTTCAATTTACAAGACTAAATGACGTCTCTCCAGCCATCGTTTGTGTAATGTGACACAGGTTTTGTACATAACGAAGAACACTGCGTTTGTATTTTGTATATCTTTTCTTTGGCCGATTACGACCAAACTTGACACAGATTAAGAATTTTAGCAACAAGATTGTATATACACTTGTTTTGCTTAAGGCGTTTGGGTTTTGCGTTATCTCGTCCAAATACAAGCAAATGCATAATATAACGCTTGTCTGTTCACCGGTGCTTATAACATTAAATTATCTAACCAGCTACATGAGCATAAGATGAAAAGAGAAAAAAATTATTAAAAGAAAGAAAGAGACGACAAATCATCCAAGGATTTCCAGTGAGAATCCCATTGGTTCCAAACCCTATCCGACTGTTTACACTTTTTGGTGAAGTACACCAAAAAGGAAAGTAATTTAGTTACGAATACTTAAACAAATAGTGACAAGAGGGCAAGAATACTTAAACAAAGGTCGAATATTGGTTGAACTTACAAGAAAATGATATTACTAACAGAAAAGGAAAAAAAAGATAAATTACGTTGTGAGCATCTGTATGACATATATAAAAATATAAACGAACATTGTTGAGTCAGAGATCTGTAGAGTCCGTCTGGGTCCAGTGTTTTGATTTAATTTGAGAGAACAGCAATTTCCGAGGACTTTTGAATTAATAATTTAATTTATTTTGCCTGATGACCTTTCTCATTTATCTCATTTATCGATCTTCAGTAGTCTTGAAGAGATCTTGGTATTTATGAATATGATTTTCTATGGAGTGAAGGGGTGTCACCTGAAAGGGTATTTGTTGCAACTCTCCTGTACCATTCTTCTTCGAGACTTCTTTCTGGCTTTCTCATGTGCCATGAGAGAGTGAGTAGGCATCCGGTGGCAAAGTGATTTTGGGATCCTTTCTCACCATAGCTGAGCAAGTAGAGTGGACCATATGGAACCTTTTATAGGTATATTGGGAATGAGCTGTATCCATTGAAGAACAGGGCAGCTGTTATGTTCCAATTGGCCGCATAGAGAGAACTTTTGATGCTGCGTTGAATGTGGATCTGCCTGTTTCGTCTTCTTTCCATTTCTTTTGTTATTTTACCATCATTTTGGGTTGGAGGATGTTCTTCAAATGAAATGTTGTCTAGATTACACACCACTTCATTCCCTTCATAATACTGGCAGGGAGCATATTATTTGAAAAATTTAACCCAAACCCAGATAAAAATCCACAAATTTCAGGATTAGACTATATATGAAATTTCAGTGCAGTAGTTTAATATGTTTTTGAATTATCATGAACAAAGTAAACAGAATAACACATAAATACAACTCTATAAACATGTTTTTTATATATATCCTGGGAAGTCTTCTTCTTTCTTATCTCCGTCATGGTCTGACGGAGTCAGACCAGATCAAATAAACCGTTGACTCTGAGATGGTCAGTGACTGTCCAAGGAGATGGATAAATATCCCATACACTGTGGTCAAGCCAATCAAGAATGTGAGAGGGAGTAGCCTGGAAGTGTTGACATTTCGGGCAAAGGGGAAAGGATTTCTTTCGCCCAGAGAATTTAAGACATTTTAAGTGTCCTCTGGCAAGTAGCGAAATGCAAGTATGGGAAGACATATCTCCTGAGATGGAAAGAAAGAAACCTGGGTTAGGCCCCTTGTACCAGTTGTTTGATGGAGGAACCAGCCAGTCTTCTCTGATGGCAGAATATTCGATGGAGAAAAGCTCCAGATGGGTAAGTTTGGTAGAAGTGGGAGTAGTTTGAAAGCAACCCTCTTTGGCCAGTTCCTGGGAAGTCTAAAAGATGGAAATAATTGAAATATCAAAGAATTTTTTTAATCACTTAAAATATTTTCTTCATGCATTCAAAAAATATATTGATAAAAACAAGAGATAGACCATCTGCCTTATTTAACCGAAAAAAATTGAAGAACACCAACGTTCGATTTAATTAGTGCATTAAGAATGCTTCATATATATTTGAAAAAAAAAATGCAGATGTCAAATGATATAACAATAGAAGTTCAACTTTTTTCAATTAACTAGTTATTGCAGTAATTTCTGCTTGCTGAATGCTGTAAAACCATAAAAGTTTAAGACAATTCTTTTAGCTCTAGCCAGATATCAAATTCAGCAGATGAATTATACATAAATCAAGTAACCAAGATATTTTTTTAATTGTTATCCGTTAAATATTGTAAACATTGAGAAACTGTTTTTGATGGGAAACTACTAATTAAGGTAAAATATTTAATTTCGATTTTTTGATTAAGTTTTAGAAATTAGGAAAATTTAATGGTAGTTAAGTGAAATTGTAAGAAGTATAATTTAACATAAAGTACGGAATAAGTGTGAAATAACTTTTTTAATAAAATATTTAATTTTAATACATGAAATATTAACCCTAGCTATTCATGTGTTACTTCATATATGGATACGAAAGACTACCAAATAATGCAGGAACAAAGAAATTCTATTGGTCTACTGTTCTCTTTCATTGCTTTGTTCTTTTGTTATAGTATTTACCCCAAAAGAGTTAAGAAAATATTTTGTTTTTGGCGACGAAAAAGAATCAAAAAGCTTCTAATGAGAAAACTAATTTTTATATGCAGAGAATCAGGAAATGAAAAAAAGTTTTCACGACAACAATGGCCTCATTTGCATTACAATGAATGTGCTTTGAGTTCTTATAAGCAAAAACGAGTACCATTTCTTTCACTGTTTAATAAAAAAATCCCTGCTTACTTCAGAATTGTTTCCGCTATAAAGAACTCATTTCTCGTTTTTATCACATTTTGTGAATTATTTTTCATATATTTTTTTCCAGTGATGAACTTGCTTGCACAATTTTATCATTCTTTTGTTGTCTAGTTCTTGAAAATAGTAGGAGAATTCTTTGATTACAAAAAAGAAGCCACTTAATTTTGAAAAAAAGTTGTATTAAATGTGATAATTGGCACTTTCCGATATTAAATATTTCGGCACAAGCGTGTTATTACAATCAACCTCTTACCCACAGATTTATTTTAACCTCCTAATTAGATAGTTTTCTTTAGGTATTTATTTTTTGTTACGATTTATGTAAGAACATTAAAAAAATCAAATGTATGAACGTTATTATTGCCACTTGAATGAGTTTATTATCGCTTTTGTAATTACAAGATATTTAAGGAAATTCGCGAAATGAGGTAATTTTCGAAAGAGCAAAGGCTTGAATAGAGCAGCTTTAATCGACCAATTACAGTAAAAGTTAAATCACTTCTGAAAATGGAATGCTACCAAAGCGTTTGCATCAAAGCTTGATTTGATCAAAAATGCCATGAAATACTTGAACTGGGAATTATTTAATTTTTTTCCCGAATCATTCCTTAATGAAATGTATAGCAGTTTTGAAAATTTTCTAAATAAGAATTTCTAGATAAATTAGAATGCATATTTTTGTGATTGCATTATCTTGGAGTTTTATGCGTTGCCTCCGATTGAACATGGTATTCTAAATTATGTTCGATTTTGATTTCCAGCTTGATATATTATTATCTTCCACTAACTACTTTATGTTATTATCTCCAGAATATTTATTATATTAGTGGGAAAATTTATTACAATATTTTTATTATATTCAAAGGTTTTTTATCTATTACATCCAAAAGGAAGATATATTACTTTGTAAGGGATATAACGTCAAGGGATAATACTCATTTACTACAATTTTAGTTTAATTATTAAAACTACAAAAATATTTACTATTTTGTTTTGAAATATGTAGCACCGCTGCATAACTATTTAGATGCTGAAAATAAAATCATCGAATTCAAGCCATTTCAGTCTCAAAGATAATCACCCCCTTTTAATGAGAAGAAAGTAATTTCTTTTTTTATTTTCTCTTATATAAATTTCGTATACAAGCTCTGACATTATATATATATTTTCCTCTGTCTGTCTGTGATAAAACATCTCAAAAATGATTTGAGCTATATTGAAATTTGGTACAAAAAACTTGAACTTTGAAGATTTCCATCCAACTGGACCAGAATCTGCGCAGAAAAACTGTCTACAGGATATGCTATGGATATTCGAATATAAGTTAACGCGAAAACCACAAATCGAATAGAGATAGATAGATACAATTCGGAACACAGATTTTACATCTATATTGTAGACTCCTATCAAATTTGAGTTAAATCTAATAAGAGGTTGATTATTTGTCAGTCTGTTCCTTCAAAAACATTTAAACATGATAAATCGAAAATACAATAATTTAAATCTATTTAATTTGTCACTTGATTTAGTGATTGCAAATGTAGTTCTAGGACAAATTTTTGCTTCACTCGGTTGAAATAAGCAAGTCTAAATCACAAATTAGAATTTCGGATACTTTTAAATGCATACCAGGGATTTATCGTCAAAATTCTTTTAAACGATCACACAATAGATTTAATAAAAAAGCAACATTCACGAGAAAAGCTATAGCACCTAGCTATTGCAATACTCATAACTATAGAACGCCAGTCATATAAAAAGGTGTTTTCAATAACATCTTTACTAGAGAAAATTTTGAAATTTAAGGGATTCCTCTCTCGCTGGATTTATCTTCTTTAAATACAAGAATTGCTCGTACTCATAATAGCATTACTGGTGTATAAGTCTCGAATCTGTAACTCTTCGATCTCAAAGCTGAGGCCTCATTAAAAGATCGTCCTGACTCTGGTGAACTGTGAGCAAAATTTAAAGATATATTCCGAAGTTTTCATTGATATTATTAATATTTTGCTTCTAAGGGGAATCTAAAGAGAGAAAATATTTTAATATACAAGTTATTAATTGTGATTTCTTAATTATTCTAGTAGATGGTATACAATGTCTTCAATAGTTAAAAAATTATATTTGAAAGAGGATTCCAGCATCTCTTATTCTTTCCCTCTTTGTTCTTGAGTATTCATGTTTGAACTCGTTCATGACAGAAAAAATCTACTAATATATTTTAGTGTCTGAAATTCAACTTAAAAAAATTATTTGATTATTAACAATAAACAAAGAAAATAGAGAAATGTCAAATGTAATGAATTATAAAGAAATAAGATATAGTTGAATTAATGCGGTGGAAAATAATAGAAATATAGAAATTTTCTTATTTGATATTTAAGATAGTCAATGAATGACATTGAAATATAAACGTTTCTTTCAACACTTTTTATATGGAGAAATTTCATAAGCAGTTTTTTAATAAATTCTGTGCCTGAATATACTTATTTTTCTTATTTTTCAATGTTCAAGAGAAGTAAGAGGGAGCAGTCTGTTCTTTTGTTCTTTTTCCTTCCGATTCTTTTTCTAGACTTTTGATTTTGCCGTGTCAGCGCAAGAAAAGAAAAATTGTTAGACAGATGTTTTTTTTACCTCCGTCATTCTTTTAAAAAAGGGATGAAGGATTTTTCTTCTGGTGAGCAGCATTATTATAGTACGAATATATGTCGGAGACGAGCCTTAATCTCCATTTCTTGATAAATGATAATAAATTTCTTGATAAATAAATGACAAAAAACCAAATCTTGTTGAAATCATTTTCCTTTTGCAGACGTCTTTGCATAATTTTTGAAATTTCATACCTACATAGTTTTTAATTTAAATGATAGCTTCCTGTTTATAAATTTATGGCATAAATAATTTTATTAGACTTATTTTAAAAATTTTAAAAATTATTTTCCTTTTTTTGTTATTTAATACATTTAAAGGCTCAAACGACTAATTTCTTTTTATGAACATGGTATTATTGGGTTGATAAATACAAAAAAAAATAGAATTTGGATATAATCTGTTAGTTTCTATTTTAATTATATACTAACAAGGTTTTTATACTAATAATTCTTAAAAAAATCATCTAACTCACAAAAAGACTTCGGGAGAAAGCATTAACCCTGAAACAGCAAATTTTATGCTCTTAAGTGGTCTTTTATAGTAATTTAATTGTTGAGAAATCATTTACATTTTATTATATTTATGTAAACTTTAATTTTACATGTTAGGATTTGTTTTGAAGGCATTTTATTCATTTTGTTTGAATATATATCAACAACAAAAAAAGAATTAGAATTTTACATTGTTTTTATCGATGATTTATTTATTTATAAATAAATTGAAGTCTTTGGAATTGAAATGATTTCAAACTTTGCAAAATGTGTCTCTTTAACAGGGGGAAAAAACTCGTTGGGGAAATGAGATGAAGTTTTGAAATTTATTCCAAAACAAGCAATGCCTTCACTGTGTGACGAGATTTTCTTTTTAAACAAAAGCAATTTTTTTTCAAAGTTTACAAAGCAATAAAATTAGGTAATTGTATTGCAAAAGATACAAAGACTTATGTTTGTTATCATGATATTACACAAAGTAATTTTTCCATTACATATAAAGCAATAAAATCAGACAACAGTTTTAATAAAAAATAACAAAATTTTTTTCGTTTATTTTGATGATCTTGTTAAACAAAACTATTTTGACTATTGCATGCAACTCAATAAAGTTATCCAACAATTTAGTGCAATAAAGATAAAAGATTTTATGTTTGTACCGATAATATTATGGTGCAAGAGTAGTATTTCAATGCAATAAAATCAAATAATTTTGTGTGAAAATATTTCTAAAACTTTTCATTCGTTTTGAATATATAATTACATAAAAATAGTTTTTCCAATATTTATAATATTATAAAATGAGCTTCATTTTGTCTCAAAAAGTTAGAACTTTTTATGTTTCATGATATTACACAAAAACGAGAGTATTTTGTACGGGATTTTTCAATTACATTTAATGCAATAAAATCAGTCAACAGTTTTATTAAAAATAACTAAAGGGTTCCTGCTTGTTTAGATAATATTATATTGTTAAAGAAAAGTAATTTTTATAATACATATAGTCCAATAAAATTAGCCAACAATTTTATTACAAAAATAATAAAAGTATTGTGTTAGAGTAGATAATATTATTACACAAAAGTAAATTTACACTTAAATATAACAAAATCAACAAAAAATAATGTGTAAAAATGTATCAAAACTTTTAAATTTGCTTTGATGATATTACACTAAAGTAGTTTTTCTATTTCATACAGCGCAGTAATTTCCGATCATTTTATTTCAATTTTTTTTCTTGGTTTACTGCATCTACAAAGATGCATTTTAACTATTATGCTGCTTTATTAATTAAATTCTTCTTTTTTTCTGTTCTTTATTATTTACAAATTAAATCTTATTGTCAATCAAAATGAGAAAAAAGTTATTAGAAAATGTATTTTTGTATAATATTTTTAATAAGAAAGTGTAACATATTATAATAGGAAATAAATAATAGTATGCTAAATTTAATTAAATATATTAAATTCAAATCCTCGTTAAATTTAATTAAATCAAAATATTTTAATATCATCAAATTTTACACTTTTCTCTTTATTATTATTTATAAATAATTATTTTCCATTCATTACCTTTTTGTTCAAATAAGCCACGTTTTTCCTTCGTTTTCCAACATGTTTCTAAGAAGAAAAAGATAAAAGAAGGTTATGAAGAAGATAATTGAATGACAGAAATTTGACACTTTAATGAGCAAGTATGGCACTTTCAGATCAGATTACAGATTTCACTCTCAGAAAAAGGATGTTTAATTATTTCTTTAGGAGGAAAATTCCGCTTTCCTGGTAAATATTGTATCGGATAATATTGTTGATTAATTTTTGAAATACATTTTTTGGAAAAGGATATAATTGGAAATTATTAAAGACGCTAATTTTCCCAAGAATTATATTTATTTATAATTATTATGATTAAAAGTGAGCTAAAAATAATTGTAATTAAAAGTCATTTTTGCCGGTTAAAGTAAATCTAGCTTCTTATGAATCTCATGATTCTGCGGACAAATTTCGTTTACTTTAATTATTGCTGAATAAAATTTTACTATACTGTTATAAGGTAGCATATCGGAAGCAGCTTGCAGCTTTTTAAAAATATTTAAACATGTTTACAATCATTGTATGTAAATGGTGATTAAAAATTATCTTCTGTTAGAGATTTAATATTTAAAGCTTATTTAGCATATCTAAAGTTCATAAGGGAATAAAATATAGATTTGGTATATTGATGCAGAGAGAAAAGTCTGGTAGGTTGATATAATGACTTAAAAAAAACAAAAGCATGAACTAACAAACATGTAAGATAACTATTGTAAGATAAAAAATTTGAAGAGATGTCCATTTCATAGTTTTAAAAGAGCATTTAAGAGCAGTGATGGTAGTTTTGATAAACATAAAGACTACATAAATTGCAGTTAAGAAACCGTAGCTGCTAAAGCATAAAATATTACATTTATCAGGATTTTTTGGTTCTTATGACTTTACTAAGAAACCCCAGGAATCCGAAATACAAATCGGAATTAACAGCAGTCGTTAAATTATTCTTATTTAATTTAACAGGTCTAACGATATGTGTTTAATAATACTTAGTAGTTTGTAAATTTTTATAAGTGTATTTCAAAAGAAATCCTTAAACAGAACTGCACTAAAACAATAAAAACACTTTCATTTAAAACTTATCTAAAATCATGACTGGAAAGTCGTAGCAAACCGTATAATTATCTAAGCATTAATTGACAACGATCATTTGAGATTTATAGTTGATACATTTTCAATGAAAAAGATACTTATGCATTTTTTTAAAAAAATAATAAGCTCTAAATTTGAAAATAAGGTTTAATCAACAAAAACGAATCAAAACAAGAATATTTATTAATTAAACATGTTCATAAAAGTTGCGAAAGTAGCATAATTTGATTAAGAATAAAAATAAAATCCTATGCTTGATGAAAACTACCTTGAAATGGATGAAACATTAAGGATTATTTCAAAGAAAAATCCGTATTAATACATTCTTAGGTGAAATTTATCAAATAAATCTCGTTTTTTTAGTTACTGGGACCTATTTGCCCTTTTGCCATAAAAAGAATGCAATATTAAGCAGTATGCACAGATTTGCAGAGGTCATGCTCAATGTAGTTTGAGACATGACATTAATATTAAATAAATAATTTTCTTTACCTGGCCCATACGTGAATTTTCAGTTTCTATTTTAGCAGTATAGCAAACAATAATAATTTCCTGTTACCTTTATTTCTTCGTGTTTTATGTTTCATTATAGTTTTTATTTAAGAATAAAGGGATACCTTTTCTTATTTGCTAGCATTGTAATGTAATAGATAGAGTGTAGTGTAACATTTTAATAGATTTCTTGTATCATTCATAAGCCGAAATATATATTCTTATTCATTAAGATATTTCTAATAATTAAACTTGGTTAAAAGAATCTATTATTTTATTTCCATAACAATTATTTCACGGTAGTTTTATTTTAATTTTTGTTTTGCAAATCCTTGGAAACAACACTTTCCAAAAATAAAAATCTAGTAATTTTAAACAGAAAAAATAATTAATAAAAATACACAGCAATAAAATTTACAAGAATCAAAATTTTCTAAAATAAAGCAAACTTAAAATTAGAAAAAAATTATACTGAAAAAAATTTATTATTTTAATCTCAAGTTCATAATGTATTTCTTCTTCACTGAAATTTTCACATGATTTTTAATGCATAAAGAGAGGAAAAGAAAGTTCCTTCTTTAAAATTAGTGTAAAAAAGTGGTTAATTTTACAGCATTGGCATTCCACCATACATTACCATATTTATATAAAAATATATGATATATTTATTCGTACCGAAATTTGTTTCATAAAATTATAGAAAATAATAAATGTTTTTTTAAATTATAAACTCGATTTAAATAGCTCCTGAAATGAATAAGGAAAAAAAAGGAAAATAAGTTTTGTATGTCCTATTTTTTTAGGAAAATTTTATTGTAAGTCTAAAAATATTTCAAAGGAATTACATTTTTATATGAAAATTTATTTAAATTATAATTATTATTTTGGAATGATATTTTTAATCGAAAATCGTTAACTGAAAACATTTTATTGGCGAAAATTTATTAAAAGAATGGTTTATATTAGTCTTAATTTAGCTAAACTAGGTATTTTTCCTTTCAAAGTAAAAAATACCTTTCGATGATTATTTTATTGCTAACTTGGGTTATAATTTTTTATGTCAAAAATGAAAAAAAAAATTATTAAACTTCGAATAAAAGGAGCTTGTATTCAATTACTTTATTCAAATGCCAGTTAGGAAAATTCAGAATGATAATTATTTAATAGAAATGTAAGAATCTAAAATTTTCTTGTTTTAAGTAAAACCTAATAGTTAAAATAATATACTTGACTGACAAATACCAGAATATTTAATGATAAGTAATGTTAACATAAAATTCTCTTAATTCACGTTTTGAATTCTTTTTAAGAATATTTCCTTCAATCTAATTTTTTTAACATTATTCCAGTGATGCACTTACTTGCTGTTGGTTACAAATTGTTAATGTATATTAAATATTTTTTAATATGAGAGAAAAAAACGGTGAAAAATCTAATTTATTGCAGAGAGGTTAACTGAATTAGAGCGTATTTTGAAAAGAGAGAAAGAAAAAAAAATATTCTTTATAAAATTAATGAATAATGAAAAATTTATGCTCTAACATCACATCTACTTCTTTCTGATATTATTTTGCACAAGCAATTTATTTAGGGTTTAAAAACATAAATTCTTTTCAGCACTGCATAATAAAAAGAAATAAATTCTATTCGCCAAAAAATCAGAATACAGCAAATTTATAAAAGGCAATATAATAAAAAAACATGGTATGACTAAAATTTGTGGAAGAATTATTCTTTCGGAAGGTAATTTGAGATTTGTCAACTTCACTTGGGAAAAAGAGAAAACTAAACAAATTTAGAAAACAAGTAATATAATTTTTTTAAGAGTATTACTATAAAACAACAAAGATTTTTTATTTTAGATTCTTTTTATTAAATAATTACAGTTGATATAAATTGTTTATCAAAAAATTATTGATTTTTGCTAGAATTGAACTTGCATTCTTCACTTACAAGCGAAAAATACTATAATTTTGCCCTTTAATCGATTGAGCCATTGAGTTGATTTAAATGTTCATTAGAAATTGCTAAAACTGCATTCAAAGTATTAAAATTTAATTTAATTTAATTAATAAATTAATGGTTGACAAAAGGTATATTAACATCGAATATCATCCACTATAAGTTAAAAAATGTATTTGAACTTGAGTGGATGAATAAAATGTATTTCCTTAACGAATTAAAATTTGAAAAAGATATATATAGGGGGATTTTCTACCCGTTCTGTTTAAGGATTCTAAAACTTCAAACCAAAACAACATCATGTTCTCATATGATTAAAAAGAGCATCAAAAATACTAATAAATATGTATCTACAAATGCACTAAATTTTTAAAAATATTATTTCTATAAAATTTTAAATTCTTTCGGAAGAAATCTCAGTTGATACTGATATGAGAAACTGACTCTTTCACAGGAAAACTTTATTTACAATCAAAATAAGATAAAGTTATGAATTTAGAGTTAAATTTTAAAATCGCCAAACAATGTGTTACTATTAAAATTACATAATTATCCAAAACCTTGATAACATCAGAAATTTAAGACAATTTTCTATAAATTTCCCTTTTTTTATGCATTATACAAGCCAAGTAACTAAATATATTTAAGAATGATAAGAATCTTTCAATTAAATTTTTCACAAGCACGGCAAAACTGAGTAAATAAATATGCACAAAGATAATAATAAATTTATTTTCAGAAATGTTTCTGAGACCGATTGAGTTCTGTATGTTGGAGAGAAAAATTCATGGGATTAGCAAGATCACGACAAAGGTGTTAGTTTTTGCACATTTCGATAAAGGCACATCTGTATTAATGAGGCTTAGAATTTTGTATAACATGGTACAATATCAGGTATAATACTAATAATTGGGTAACTATTTAAAATAGAACTCAAAACCGATAAAGTGCAGGTACATAAAAACATAAAAAGGACAAATTAAATTGATCGATAGTGGAATAAACATTTGAAACATTATCTATATGAGCATCACTTAAGAAGAATAATTATTTAAAGAATAAATATTTGGTTATTATCAGTTGAATAGGTTTTTGGGAAAAGTAGTTGTACCCACTCTACAATGCTTTGAAAAATATATCATATGTTGTTTAGAATGGTAAAAAAATCAAACAGAAGAAAGCAATTATTTTAGAAAACATTGATTAATGTAGTTTTGATGGCTCAAGTATTTTCCGTATCATTAGTAAAAGCTCAAAAATATCTGAATTTATTTTTTTAAAAGTAATTTTTCTCAATATTATCTTAGCGAAATAAGCTAACATGTAAAGAAAATAATATCTGAGCATGTGTTGAAGGATGGGAAAAGAAACAAGGACATTAGATTATAAGAGGGAAAAATAATTTATTTGATTAATTGTTTTTTATTATAAAAAGTACAAAATTCTAATAAATAGAGTGGAAATAATAGGGTTAGAAGAAAAACACGCATATTCTTGACAAGAACTTCCTGTGAATAATGGGGATTCCTGATTCGTAATGAGACTTTTGAAATCAGACAAATCAACAAAGAGCAATAAAATGCAAGGAAAAAAATAGAAAAAAATTAAAGAATAAAATAACATTAATAAAACATGACAGATGAACTAAAGAAAGCAAAAACCAATCTTTGGTTCCAACATTTTATCATTGGTATTTACTCCATGTAATGAAAGAAAAGTTTACATTAAGGTTTTAAATTATTCAGAAATGATATCGAAGCATGCAATTTGCACTTTTATTTCTCAAGAAGAACTGGATATTTATGAGTAACTTTTTTTGAAATCGACGATTCATCATAAAAGAAATATCTCTCTAGAATTTGTGATGGCCATTTTTTCTATATATAACGAAAGTTTAATGAATGTAATATTTGATAATGATTTGATATTTATCTATTCGTTGTTAAAAGTGTATTGTAAAATATAATGCAATATTGAAATAAATCTAACTATAATTTCGGGTTTAAGCCTTTGCGGTCCGATGTCAAGTCTGACTCGACATTCAAGACTCACCATTTGACGTTTTATTTATTTATTTTTCAAATTTAATAGTTAAAAATGCTTACATAATGGTTAAGAGATGTAAGACAACTTAAAAGAATTATACATATTTATTTTTCATAGCAATGAACAAACCTTTGTATTAAGTGAATAATTTTGCATATAATTATTTTTCGGACTGCAAAGGGATAAATCAAGGTTAGATCATAATACAAATATTTCTATTGATATTTTATATCATGATATCAACATAAATGTAATATAAAATTAAACAACAACAACAACAAGTAATATAAAAACAGTTTTTTAAAACCAATTACCAAGTTGGATATTAGAAAAAATGTACGACATTTTTTTTATTTTAGTTACCTTTTATTAGATAACTACGTTTGTTATTATCGTTTTCCGCTTTACAAAGGAATCAAGAGTGTAGAAGCTTCTGAGAGTATGGACCCCTGGGCACCCGAATTACGATAACCTTTAAAGCGCCCCCCCCCATCGGTATAACTCTCGACATGGAGAACTTCGAGACCAGGTTCGAATTTGTAGCACAAAGGGATGCAAATCCAACGCCCAACTATCCAAGCTATCCAGATCTAACAACTGCGACAACTATAAAAACTACTATAAAAGCGAGAAAATTAATTGATTAATAAAAATAATGATTTAATATTTGAAAAACTAATAATGAAATATATGCATGTTGCATAGAAAATGTATGTGTTATTTAGTATAACTATGTAAGAAAGATAATTCTTCAAAAGGACTAAATAGTGAGCAATTTTTATCAAGACTTTTAGACACCTGCATTTACAAAGTCATAAGCTTTTCATAGTCTTGGCTGCTACTCGATTTCACTACTTTCTGAACTAACTGGTATAAAATTCGTTGTTAGTATAACTACATACACGTACACAGACTCTCCTGATGAAAAAGGATAAATCTAAGCGACTAAAACTAAACGAATTCTTAGAGACATTCCTAGTTATAACCCTTCCTTAGGAGGCATTTCCAATCATTGGTAAGGAGTATCTGACCCAACACCATATTTGTATTCTTCAGGGCGATTAGAATACACCATCAGAATAGAAGCCTCATTTTACTTTGTTTGTAGAATCCCCCCCCCCCCCCTGGTAGAACTGATCGCTATTGTATACAGAAAGTTTAGATACTAGTAAATGAAAGAAATTCTAAGTAGAAAGCTGAAAATCTTCCAAAGTGTAAAAAAGTGTTCAAACATATAATGTCAAATGTTATTACAGAATTCTATGAAGACTCTGCTGTATATATAAGTGAAAAAAATCATCTTAAAATTTCCTTTTAATCTATTAATGAGATTTAAGTTTATTTAAGGCAGCATTTACTCTCCTCCGATTGGTTGTCTATTACAGAAAATGAAGTAAGACCTTAAGCAATGGCGAAATGCCATAATCCATTAAAACTAAAAAGAAGCATTAAATTAAGCAGTGGAAGCAGAAGTCTAAATGCATTTCCATTAGAAAATACTTTTATCCATAGTTCTTTTTTATTAAAAAAGTACTGACATCTACTTTATTTTTTGAGAACAACGAGAAACTCATTCCTTTTCTGGAATAAAAACTGAGCTTTTTTCCCTACAAAGGAAGTGTAGTTAATTTGTAGTAAGGAAGTGTAGTAAGGTTTGTGTAGTTAATTGAAAAAAATTCCATTTTTTATTTGATTCAATCGTCAATCCTAATTGATTAATCATGATTTTAATTAAAACTGAATTCTAGTGTATAAAGAAATGACAGCACACATCGAGCCGATAAAGAGATTTGAAATAAAGTCAATAATGAAAAAATGAAATATTCGCTATGTTTCCTTTGCGAAAAAATATTGAGAATGTTTCAATTTTTTTCTTTTTTTAAAGTTATTTTTTAAGATGTCAGACAGGGAAAATACAGAGTTTTAAGTGAATTTTGTGTGACAAGGTTGTGTTTTCTAGAAAACAAATTAAAAAAAATTCAGATAGGATATATTTTTTAACAAGTGGTCAATTTATGTTAGGACATTATTAACTTTCAAAATGATATTAATTTACATTAAATCATTGAAACAATTTTTTTTAAACCAATCGCTTTTAAATTCTTCAGAAAATTTATATATTAATTAAAATCTTTATTCTATGGTAAGTTCTATTCTATGAAATCTTTAAGTTCGATTCTATTGTGAGTGAATGGATAGAACTGAACTCTCAATGGTAAGGTTTGCAGTCGCGTAACATGACCACTAGACAAAAGTGATCACATCTGTCTGGAGGTTGTTATCTGGCTTAAGAAGCTATCACCAAATACTCTCTTACCATTGAGTTGGTTGTGGGACGAACGATATTATGGTGAGTGTAAGTGAGTTGGAGGTGATGTTGACTGCTGTTTCTAAAGCGCATGTTGACTTTCCCTGCCGGTAGCGGGCGCCACAACAACAGTAGAAAGTTGCTTATTCCAGGTCAAGGGGCACCATTTTGGAAAAAGGATTGCTTTTAGTTCTTGAGTGAATCGTGTCCGGAGGTTGTTATCTGTCTTATGAAGCTAAGCCACAAGGCTTACAAAAATGACTATTATAACTTGATAATACTATAAAGTTAATACTACATAATTTAATGATACGATTATAAGGAAACCCATTAATAGTACTATTATAAATAGAGGTAGATTCATATCTCAAATTTAATATATTTTAAATTAAACCTCGCAATACGCATTCATCTCATTGATGTAAATAATATCATATTTTCTTGTTTGTTTGCTTTGACAAAGAAAATACCATATGTAAACGAAACTACGAGATATCTCGTTATTGAAGAGTAGCTGCCATTTCTCGTAATATGTTACTACTTTCTGAATTGTATCAGTGTATATCATAATGTGGAAACCTTAAATACGAACGATATTCGCTCCCTTATTGCTTAACAGTCAGCCTTTTTAAATTTTTGTAGGACAGATAAACATTAACGAATGTCATTACTGTTATTTACTTTACTCACTTTTGAAACAACAAAGATACAATATATCATTAAATTATTTTATATTATTTTATATGACTGCAATATCTTTTTATTCAAGCACTAATTTAAACCTGAATGTAAGAAGCATCTTAAATTGTTATGTATACTGAATGTCAAAATGAAAAAGTATCTAATTTAGAAATATAATCTTTTTCTTTTTAACATTCTATATAACTATAACGGCAATAACATGAACAAATTATGATTTTAAGCTGTTTTGTATATTGTAATCGCAGCATTCTGTTTTTTTTAATAATTATTTCCTGAGCGAAAATATTTCTTCTATATTACATTACTATATTCAAGAAAACTGAGAAATTCATAAAAAATATTTTGCCAAAATTACTTGATAATAAGACATAAAAGGTCTTTTCAAGTTTAATCTTGATATTTAAAGTTCCATAAGCCCTTAAATAGCTCATAAGGATGATAAGTTAGCCTCGCTACCGAGTGCTCTAAGCCTTAATGTTACCGAGAGAATAGTTAATTATGTATCCTGGGAAACCTGAAAATCCATGCTCAGTAATTTTAGTAACGCTTGCGAGATCCGTTACCTGCTGAGTTTCTGAAATTGTAGGTTTAAAGCTTTCTGGAATTTATGCAAAAATTAATATTGTTTAACAGAAAAAAAAGTTTTGATACCATAAAAAAATGGATGTATGTGATATATTTTCCTGTGAATAATTACTGAAGCCTTGTTTGACATACAATTAAATGTGACAACAATATCTAGTTAGCATAGTTAATAGGCTTAAAATTGCATTATAGCAAATACAAAACAAGAATTTAATTAACGTAAATTTTCGAACGTTTTTGGGTTGTTTAATGAATGCTTAAAACGTAAGGATTATGGATTTAATATTGAAATTGGCAGTTATTTTCTGTATTAGTTATAATAATATTGGATACTTAACTACGAAATTTCATTGTCTGCATCGTGATTTCTATGGAAAAAGCGTTTTTTTTTTGTAAATTTTTCAGAAATATTTGTTTTTACTCTTTATTAATTGCATTCCAGAGTCCGTAAATCATAGGGAATTAATTTTTTTTCAATGAATGTTGTAATGTATCTTTTTTGGCTTGTAGGTTTGTTTTGATACAAATCTTCTACGGATCTCTTCAAAAAGCATTTTGAAAAAGGTGGAATTTCTTCTGTAAATATCAATTTTTTTTTCATTTTAAGCTCATTTTATTTTAATATTTTTCTTGCTTTAGTATTTTTAATTTTTAATTACATTTGAGTTATGAGTTATTTATTATTTATTAATAACATTCCAGAATCCATACCTCATAGTGAATTTGGGCTTAGGAAAAAAGACCAAAGCCATAACAGTACCTGTGTATTCTACTGCTATTTGGTTCATTTTGACACAATAAAAGAGGACATGGAATTAAAGACTAAGTGAACAAAGAATAAAAAAATCTATACATTTAAATCGTTGGATTAAATAAAGAAATATGTATTTTTACAGAATAGAAATTGGAATTTAATTTAATAAAAATAGTTACAAAATTTGTAATTTTTCTTCCCTGGACGAATAATGTCATCGTAAGAAAAACGGTTTTACGATCAACACTGTGCTAATCGAGTTTCGCGTAAGAGATTTCAGACTTGGCGACCATTGGCGACTTAGCAACAAATATCGGGAAAAAAAGGGATGATAATAGAAACTTTGAGAATTTTATCGATTCATCCAATCAAAACTGAGATGCGCCATAATTGACCCATTATGAATGATGACAAATAAAACCAAAATAGCATTTTATGTAATTGTGATTCGGAAAAATCTTTAGAAAGCGAAAAACTCGAAATTCAATTGAAAACAGTATAGAGTATGTTTTAACCCGGTATGTATAACAGATTATGGAATATTAAGTGAATAAAGGACTTTATAAATCTATATATATGTAAAGAGTGTGTAGTGTACATGATATAGAAATTTCTTTTTTTGCAATGTCAGCGATTAAAATAAACAAATTGATATAGGAAATTTCAGATTGCTTCGTACAGCCTTTTTGCAGTTGAATTTCATGCCATATTTCCCTATTAATCTATCTGGAAAATATTATTATAAACTCTGCTCTTCGTGTGCATCACTTCATATAGTTCGAAGAAAGAACATTAAAATAGAAATAGACATTAAACAGAAGGTTACATCAAGCTCGATACTATGGTTAATCGTAATCAGCTTAACTCCAAAAATATATGGTTATATTTTCCAAAATTACCTCAAACTTAAAAACAATTTCTTCTACAATGATATTGGATCATTTTTGTACAGGCTTTTTTTCTTTACTTTTAATGAATTTTTCAAAACTAGTTTACAATTTTACAATGCTTTTAATGCTTAATGATGAAATTATGGTGCTTTTAATGATGAAATTCAATCTCAAGTATCAAACATTAAATCACGTGTTTTTGTGAGTGATAAAATTTAGATGAAAAAAATTGAAATCTGCTACCTCAAACTTTATGTTATCATTTGACAACATTATTATTTTTAAAGTTTTGATGGTCTTAAATAATTTAAGTCATTAACCAATTTAAATAGGCTTGAAACAATCACTTGACAATCAGAATGCGCATACGACAATACATCGAGAATCATGCACATGCCGCACATACATGCCAAATTATAACCTTTTGGGAGTATTATGTCGAGAAATGTGAAAAACTTCTGAATTATTTTCTAATAACACTAAAAGCAAAAAAAAAGGGATGCAAAAGAGATAAATTGCCAATTTGTTGCTTATGCATTTTGAATCTTCAAAAATCTCAAACTGGACAACATCAGGTTCACACATGAAAAAAATTTTGCTTCTTTGCATATAAATTATACGAATTTCACTTCTGATTTTATTTCATGTTATGCCTAAGTTACTTTTAATTCTTGGCCTGAACAATTTGCCGTTTATTTCAGATTATTTAATTAAATTCTTATTTTTATGTCATATCAAATATGTTGAATGAAGAAAAATACATTCCTATATTAATTTTTTAAAAGCCTAAAAAACAAATATTTTAGGCGAACAAGTTGATCTGCAAATGCTGCTAATCTATTAAAATTTTTATTTTGCTATAAAGTTGGGTAAAAGCAACTTTACGAAAAAATGAAAATTAGGAGCTATAATAGCGCATAAGCAGAAGTATTCATTTTTTTTAAAACCCTCTTATTTTTTTAAGATGATGAAATTTAGTTAATAGAATTATAACGAAAAATACTATTATTGAAATATTCAGAAAAATTACAACATGTGTTCAAGAATCACAACATGTAAATAAAAAAAAGGATATACTTAAAAAACTGCTCAGTGTGGAAATTGCTCTCTTAAACTAAAATTACGGTCATGATAAATTGTAAATTCAAAAGAAGCAGCTCTTTCTTTATGTCAACATTATTGATGTTTATAAAAAGCAACCACTTTTTTTTCAATTCATTGAATAATAAAAGTGCTGACAAAATCTGTGCGAAGCTTTCACCATTTTTTACGAGCTTCGAATGGCACCCTGTCTGCTTTCATTCTCTAAAACATAATTAATTTAGGCGCGCCTAGTAAGACGTCTTTATTCCCCTAGACTAAAAGATGAAACAACGCTGATATTCTATTAAGGAAAAGAGCTATACATTTTCGAATCATAAGATTTTATGTTCTTTTCACTAAATTTAATGCAAAGACGTATTTGTTGCATAGGTTACGTTTTTATTAAATTTAAACTTGCTTATAATAAGCCTATAAAAAGAAAACTTACTTAAATTTTTTTAATACTCTCTGGTTGATTAAGAAGAGTTCTGGTAATTTTTTTTTGAAGTTATGGGTACATTTAAAAAATATTAATAAACAAACTATAAAGATCAAGATAGGTTATGATCCTCAAGAATAGACCATAACTCATTTCTTTATATTAAAATTTGTGATACCTTGCTTTCTACTAGACGGACCTAATTGTTGTTAACTTTTTAAATATTAAAATGATTTGATGAGTTTCATTCTATGATTGCGTTTCGTTCTATAATCACTTCCTAGCTCATACTCACTTATAATCCACAATCTGAGCTACAGATCAATTGTAGAAGGACATCTTAAAATTGCACTAATCATTAATGTAGAAATTTAATAAGTAGTAATTTCTATTCCAATGATATACCGAACGCACCCATATTTCTATTTAATTTTATTGTATTGTAATAGATGCCACCATGAGTTCTACTAATCCAAAATGCTTAGTCACATGACCACAAATTTTAGCGAAAATCAGTTGAGTTTTTGAGAGAGAGGAGGGCTCTTTGTCTCCAGTAACGACGAGGGTTTAATAATCTTACACTACAGTAGTAATTATTGTTGAAATGTCTAGACATCTTGTTTAGCTTCATCCTTTGGTAACATCCAAGTATTTTAACTTCTAACTTTAATGTAATCATCCTGTCCTGCCTTAATTGTTAATGTCTGGTAAAATTTGATTACTGCAAATAAATTGTTTATTTTAAACGTTGCTTCTTTTCTTCTTTGGTACCCTAGAAACTGATCCAAATGGGATTGAATGAGCAAAATCGTTCATTTTTCTGTCCATTACAGTCTAGTCATTAGAGATAAATAACTAGAACGGAGAGTGGTCAACAGGTGTTGAGATATTCACACACATTGTTTCCCAAATGGCGATGCCTCGATTTCGTGGTTCATGGGTCTTGAATTGAAGTCTAATTTTAGAAATCTGATAAGTGAGCATGACATTCACATGCCAACCTACAACGAGAATATCACAACTACAAACCAGTGGGAATGGTCTCTCAAAGACTTTCTCGGAAACTTTCTAATAAAGATGTTATACAAGAAAAGTTTCGCATGGCATTTACATATAATAGCGGGAAATTATTTTTATTGAATCTCTCACGTGATCTTTGGCGAGTTTGTTGGTGTTAATCCCTGGAATGCGGATAATAATATTCGAATTTTAATTTTTAGACGCATTTTTCCCAAGCAATTGAAACAAATATTTGAAGCAAAATTACACTTGTATAGCATTTACATATAATAGTTTCAAAATATTAATCTCTGTCTTGAATTTGGCATTCTTGTTGTCATCTATCGTGTAATCCTTGGCGAATTTTTTGGCGTTAATCCCTGGTATGCGGATAATAATATTCGAATATTAATTTTTAGGCGCCTTTCTCTAATCTAATTGAAACAAAAATTTGATTCAAAGTTGCACTCGTATTTGCAAAATCCACACCAAGTTTGATATGTTTTTTATTGTTGTTTTGAGTTATTGCATTTCCATGTTACTGAAAGTATAGATGGACAGACGTTCAACTTAGTGTTAGATTTGATTAAAAATTTAATAGAGGTTAAAAGTTAAAAGTTTTAATAGAAATTATAAACGTTAAATATGTATTTCGAATTTTATTCATTTAGCTCTCTTCGTTTTGTATTTATAGTATTAACTTTCATTCAAACAACAAATACCCCGACTTGTTCAGAACGAATTATTTTCACCATTTGAGAGAAATCTTTACATATGGTGTAAGCGCTGAATACTATATTTCATTCGTTCCAATGAAAGCGTTTTGTAACATTTTTTACAGATAGAAGCTTTTCAAAAAGGTGTTTATCGAACTCAATTATAGTCAGCAAAACATTATTATTTATTCTGATAGCATGAGTGCTCTGAAAGCACTCTCTAATTATCAAAAACGTATGCACCCAATTGCTATCAAAATTTTATTCATGTTGCTTACACTAGCACAAGTTGGACTTAATATCTTATTTTGTTGGGTTCCCAGTCAAGTAGGTATTTTAGGGAATGAGAAAGCCGATTCAGCTGCAAAATCTGCTTCGATATTTTTGACCAAAGGACTCCCGTTTTGCGACGTTAGACTGTCCCTTAACTACCACACTTTATCTACCTGGCAAAAGTCATGGGATCTGCTAATAAATAATAAATTACATTTAATAAAATCGACAATTGATTTGTGGCCAGTTCACACTGTACGGGAGGTTGATGTCAAATTGACTCGCCTCCGTATAGGACATACCCGTTACATGCACCTCATATTTGGAGAGGAGGCACCAAAGTGCCCCACGTGTTGTGTAGATTTTACACTAAATCACATTTTAATTGAATGCCCATCTTTTAATTACCACCGATTACACTTTTTTAAATCATCGTCCTTAACTTTACATGACCTAGTGGGAAAGAATTTCCACCCTAACATTTTTAAATTTTTAAAGACCATTGGATTTTATATTTGTATTTAGCACTTTCTAACTTCTGCTCATGATTAACTTTTACCATTGCTTTACTTTAGCGCTTTTATCGCATTAGTTTTTCATTTTCAAATATGCTGGCACATTTATTTTCCACCGTTTATATCTGGTTAACTTTCGATTTGTAAGTCAATATTTGTACTTTTGTTCTTCTAATTTCTTTCCTACCACTCGCTTGGCGCAGCATGGCCAGGAATGGCTTTTGTGCCAGAAAAAAATCAACCAACCAACCAATCGAACTCAAGTGGGTTTGAAATGAGAGGATTCGTGAAAAATTTCTAGTTTTGAATTTTTTTAACGGTAGCTGTACTTTCTCTATACAAAATATACGATAAATTGCAAAGTATATCGATAATAATATATCGATATATAAATTGCAAAGTATAGCAACCAATAACCTACACACTGGAAAAATTGTAAAAATAAACCTCTTATTACCAACTACTATCCCAAAAAGTAATCGACAATAAGTATTTTCCTTTCTAGTATCAGAGGCTTGTTTGTATAGTGCAGAAAACTTTTAGTCTTTTAGTGCAGAAAACATTGAATCCCAATAATAAATAGTTAATTTACCAATAAATGCCACCAAAAATTTTTATTGTTTAATAAATAATTCATTTTTGATATTTCTCTCATTCCAAAATAATGCAAGATTAAAGCTCATTTCTCCTTTTTATGAAGGCAAGCAGGATTAGCTTCCCTTAGAATTTAGTATTGGAGTGTGGTTACATTGCAATTATTTGGCGTATTAGCCGATGATGGCTATTTTGTAATAAACCAAAATAAACATATCACTTTACATTATCTCTCCGTCATCCAATATACTCGTATTATTGAGGAAAATGAATATCTATGGTTGTATATAATGTATTCATATTTTACTGTTATTTATTCTGTTAGTTTCGAAAGCAATTCCCAATTTTCTCAAATACCAAGCAATTAACAGTTTATTCCAAAAAATTCTAAAATTTTAATTGCAAAATGCACACACACAAATGAAAGCCTTAAAAAAGAAGTGTGGTTTGATATTTGTACTTAATAAATGAAAATATTCGAGGTTTTTTTATTTTTTGAATTTGTTCTTGGCGTACATGAAGTGGCATAGGGGAGATGAGATTTAATTTAATTTACCAAAAAAATAGATGATGAAAAAATCTTCACTTAAGAATTCTTCTAATTACGCAATAAAATCGCAACAGTCTTTTTTTTATCAATGCTAAATATTTTGAGTGAAATAAAGCAAACAATTTCTTTTAATTGGTTGAGTTCTAATCTTTATTTTCTCAGAAAGGTCAAACGTTTATTTATATACAGTTTATTTGAATTTAGGTTTTATTAATCCATTTCTTTCTTCATCTTTTTTGAAAGTGAATTAAAAAGGAATTATTTAAAATTTAAAATTATGTCTAAAAGTTTTCAGAACTTTTAAAACAAAATAGTAGAATATTAGGAAATATTTTAACGAATATGGTACTTTATAAAATCTTTTATTATTATTTTTAGCTTATTGAATTAAGGATATAATTTTAAATGAAATAATAGAACTTGTAAAAAAAACTTCAAATTGGATTTCTTTAAATCAAACTTTTTCCAAATAAAAATGCTGAGTTAAAGAAATTATTTTCCAGATCCCATAAATGTGTTTTTTGTTTCTTATGAAAAAGTGATTTAATTACTTAACCGAAAAAAAATGGGGAATTGTTACTTCAATTTTATTCTTTCATTGAAAAAAATAAGAGAATTTATGTTAAAAAGGAGTAATTTTAAAATTTTGCCATTTGTAGTCTTATTCTATCGCCATTTTGATTTTCAAGCTGAACAGTACATTGAAAAATAAATTTGTTATTTGTTCCAATACATTTTTAAAATGATTTTATGGACATATAAAAATTAAAATCTTATTAAAATTGTGCAATTTTATTTTTATTTAATACTTATTTTCTAAGCATATAATATCATTATTAATTATTGATAACGCCATTATTATGTAAGTACTATTGTTTTTTATTTCGTGGTTAAAGGAAATTTTTAAATAATCAAGGAAATTTTCAATTTGTTAGTTACTTTGAAAAAATGATTTTAATTGATATTTTTTTATTATCTTCATAAAAGTGTAATTTTTTTCTAATATTTATATTTCAGTTTATTTATATCGTTTTGATGAAACTACATTCTTTAAAGAAAATGCAAAATTTTTGATATAAATAGTAAAATTTTTGGTATAAAAATATTTATAGTAGCTATTTTTACGTTTTTTGGATGTGTAGAAAGGTGAGGAGTTTTATAATGACAATATGTAAAATAATGGTATTTTTTAAATAAAAGAAAAGATTGGAATTTGAAAAACAAACAAACAAACAAACAATTTCTTAACTAAGAAAGCAAGAACTATAAAGGAAAGCTTTGAATAGCTTTCACAATCAACGTGAATGAAATTATTTTTTAAAAATAAAATAAAATAAAATAAATATAGAATTTAAGTAAATAAATAAAAAAAATATAACTAATAGAATCCCTAAATCCTATTATTTGAAATTTTGAAACAAGTGATGTAATCACACAAATTCAAACAATTTGTTTGAAATCATAGAACCAAGAACTGATTAAATGAAGCTAAGGTGTAAAGGTCCTTTCTCTATATGATAAACCTACAAATGGAGATTGCCAACTTCCAGGCATAGGGCATAAGGGTCTTCCACGGGATCAAATGGGCCCTTGTTCGACATGGCCTTTTCCGGGATAGGCATGGTTGTTCTTCTGTTTTCTATGTGAGATGTGTGAATGTGACCACCGTTACAAAGGGCCTGATGAGTGAGTATCTCCTGGTCCTAGTTGCTGCTACTTCAAACAAGAGACGCTCGTTTGGCTTAAAATTCACTGATGCATCATCGAGTTTGTCCGTGGCAAGTGCCATTAGAAACAAGAATAACAACAACTGAAGATTAACTATTTTCATTTATAAACAATGGAAGTTTTGTCCCATGTATTTAGTTTGCTGAACGTCTGTAAGCTTCCCAAAGTGCTTCAAGTGAAAGAAGTCAAATTAACCTTCAGCTATTTTAACTTTTTTAGGATAGAGTTTTTTTTAGCGTTAATTACACAATGTAATTTATTTAAAAAAAACATGGTATTGTTGCTTAGATAGAAAAGTTGCGAGTTCACAAAAATAGAACTTTTTCTCAAAAGATAGTTTAAAAAATTATTGTGTATTAAAAATTTTTGCGATGCATCTTTGAAATTAAATGCATGTATCAAATGTGCTTCAGATAATATTAACTTCTGATGAGTCAAATATTTAGTTTCAGTTATTACTGTCACACTTTTGAATCACAGAATTCATTTAAAGCATTAAATAAAACCTTCTGATGTTATAGAAAAAATGGTATAAAACCAAATGATTAAGTATATTTGTTGATAACATTTGGTCTAGGAAAGAAATTAATGGACAGGGCATGTCCATTGATTTATTTCAATTTTATGAATTCGTATGACATTATCAATAAAAGAATGATCAAAGGATTTAAAGCGAAGAGTCTTTGATGATATTATACTGTTATTATGTTAGTAATTATTGTATGTGATCTAAACAGTCAATAAATTAAATAATTGAAATGATGTAAAAGGCTAACTTTTGTCCAATTTTCTGAAGCGATTGTGCTCTTTACTTTTAAATATAAGAAGAAGAAAAATTGGAAATGCATGTGGCTAAATTCATAATTAAATTTCCTTTATTTAGATAATCTCTCATTCCAACGAACTGACGTCAATGGTATATGGAGGATACACTAGCTGTGCTAAACTATACGACAAAATAATATGCTTAAAAATGATCGGTTGAGGGCGTTGTGTTACCTGTGATAAAAAATTCAGTTTTGGAGTTTACTAACATTTCATAAAATAGCATTTCAAAATCTAAAAATAAAATTGACACGAATTGATAATTATAAACTAGAAAAGGATGGAAAGTTAATTTCAGAAAAGAAAAAAGAATTTGGTAATTTCATTTATCTTAAAAGAGGAAATATGTTGTAAAACAGGTCAAGATATAAAATGTGAAAACGAGAAAGGAATTTGTATAACTTTAGTTAAGTTTTTGTCGTTGAAGTTATTCAACGATAACTTTAACGACGATAACGATATTGTTTGATAGACTACCTCTTCATATTTCATAAGCTATGTCTTCAAGTACAGGGCGCTGTAAATAATGGAAATTTAACTATAACAACATTATATTAGATGTGTTTAATCGCTAATTAATTTTCTTTGAATTATTCTCAATCTTATATATTGGAATTAAGCCGATTTTCTCTATATGTCTGCTTTTTTTTTATCTCAATTCCCATTAAATATATTTTATTGGTAAATTATTTCAATTAAGCGGTTTGTTTATTAAATCAGTTTTTAATGAATAAAGTATCATTAAGATAATTCTTTTTGTTTAGAATTGTGTTTTTATTTAAATTTCTTTTTAAAAATTTGCTTGAAATTCACTTGCTATTATTAGTATTTGCCAATTATTTTGAATAAAAACTATTTTTTTAAAAAAATTTCTGGACAAAAACATTTTTTAGATCCGAATATCACGAATTGTATGAAAAACTATTAGATATCTTTGAACAATTACTTTGAAATAAAGAAATAAGTTCCATAAAAATAGGATTCTAAAGTTTTGTAAGCTGTAACTTCATCATTTGGTATTGTAAGAATGGGTGTGCTCATTTTTATAAAAATAAAATTTATTCCGACATATTAACACAACAGTATAAATCCATCCCACGAGCTAAGCCTGGCCTCGTGCCGACGATCGGGAGAAAGAGTAGAGTAGTGAATACTGATTCTGATTGGATATTAATCTGGTTTTTTTATTATGATTTGCTTTGCGATTAAAATTACGATGAAAGATAATAGTTTCTGGTTGCGTCGCACTAGACCAGGATCAGCTCGTAGGTTACATTGATTTGTATTCACTACAAAGTATCCCCCCAGTGACGAAGGAAACGAAATTCACTGGGATATGGATGCAATCAAAAACACAAGAAAGCACACAATAATACAAGTAAGAACAATAAGAATTTGTTGACGGCTATACAAAAAGCATAGTATATAGAAAAAAAAACTTGAAAATATTTTCTCAATTTTTCCCGCATAGCCTTTGCGGAAAATGAACATGTCTGCCATATCTGGTTATTCTGACATTAGAAAGATTTTGATTATTTTCCTGCGATTTTCTATCTAAAAACTTATTTTGAATTACTTTTGGTGTTGCTTTTGGAGTAAATGTCTCTGAAAATTCGTAAGCAGGTTTACATCTGTCTATAGTAACGGTTACATTCTTACCATTTAAATCAATTACAAGGTTTTTATCTGTTCGACTTTTGACCATGTGAGGTCCAGAATAGGGCGCAGTTAAAGGAGGCCGAACTTGATCGATTCTTAAAAATACATGTGAGCATGATTTCAAAGATTTATTTACGAAAATTTTTTCATTACCACGATAAGTGGGACTTGTTGGATTAAGTTTCCTCATCATCAAAATGAGGTTTGATACACAAGTGGGTGTTGCAGGTGCATTTACAATTTTGTCATCTCTTAAAAGATCAGACGGTAATCGCAATGTAGTTCCGTATACAAGTTGAGAACTAGTAGCATTTAGATACTTTTTATGGCGGTTCGCAATCTTAATAAAACCACAGGTAATATTTCTGTCCATTTTAAATTTTCATGAGCTATGAGAAAACTTTTAAGGTGTCGATGTAGTCTTTCAATCATTCCATTTGATTGTGGATGGTAAGACGCGGAATGTATCCTATGACTACCTATCATATTTGTGAGTTCATGAAAAAGTGTGGATTCGAAATTTCTACCTTGGTCGGAAGTGATTGTTAATGGTGTTCCAAATCTGGATATCCATCCATGTACAAGTGCATGTGCAGTTGTTTCAGCTGTCATGTCTACGGTAGGTATTACCTCGGACCATCTAGTAAACCGATCTATGATTGTAAGACAATATTTCTTACCATCAGAAATGGGAAGAGGTCCAATGTAATCAAGGTGGTTGTGAGAAAATCGAGCATCTGGTTCGGAAAATGTGCTTAATGGAGCTTTGGTATGCTGAAATACCTTTGCACGCTGGCATTTAGTGCAAGCATGAACTCTATCTCTAATCTCCTTTCTCATTTTTGGCCATACAAATCGTGTCGATATTATAATTTGAGGTAGCTGATGAGCCAGGATGAGACAGGAAATGCACATTTTCAAATACAATTTGCCTATATGGTTTCGGAATAAAAGGTCGGGGTTGGTTAGTTGACATATCACAAATTAAATGAATATCCTCCAAAGGAAAATAATGTTTTTCTAATTTTAAAGATGAGTTAGATTTAAGTAGTTGCTCTAATTCAGAGTCATTTAATTGCTCTTGAGCAATTTTTTTTATAATCCAATTTTGGAGGAGCTGTGACAGCATCAATTTCGATTCGTGAAAGTGTATCTGCTATTATATTATCTTTACCATTGACATGACGAATATCAGTTGAAAATTGGGATATATAATCCAAATGTCTAAGTTGTCGAGGACTGCATTTTTCTGGTTTTTGCTTAAATGCAAAAATAAGGGGTTTCTGATCAGTATAAATGGAGAAAGTTCTACCCTCAAGCATATGACGGAATTTTTTAATAGATGCATAAATAGCATATAATTCGCGATCATAGGTGGACCAGTTCTTTTGACTTTTATTTAGCTTGATTGAAAAAAATGCAATTGGTTCCCAATTATCATCGGACAACTGCATCAATGAACTGCCTATTGAAACGTCTGATGCGTCTGTCCAAAGACTTAATTGTGCACCAGGAATAGGGTATTTGAGTAAAGTAGCATCAGCAAGTGCTTGTTTGGCTAAGGTAAATGCATTTGTAGTTTCATCGGTCCATTGAAGAATACTTTCCATCTTTTTAGAAGGACGAGTGGATTTATTTTTATTTTTATGGCCTTCTAAGAATTTGGTCAGAGGGGCTAAAATGTGAGCAGCTCGAGGAATAAATCTTCTATAGAAATTGAGCATGCCTAAAAATCTGCGTAGTTGAGTTAAAGTTTGAGGTATGGGAAAATTCTGAATGGCCTCAACACGATCTGGCAATGGTTGTAAACCATTTTATATTCGATATCCCAAAAACTCAAAACTAGATTCCCCAAATTTACATTTTGAATAATTAATTGTCAAACCGTAATGACACAATCTCTCAAATAGAGCTCTTAAATGATATATGTGCTCCTGGTGATTTTTAGAAGCAATTAAGATATCATCAATAAAGGAATAGACACCGTCCAAGTCCCTAGTGACTTCATCTATAAACCTTTGAAATGTAGCAGAAGCATTGCATAACCCAAATTGCATACGCGTGCTTTCAAACAATCCGAAGGGAGTTATTATTGCAGTTTTGTATATATCCTCTGGAGCTATAGGAATCTGGTGAAATGCTTTTACAAGATCAATATGCGAAAATATTTTACTACCATGCAATTCACTTGTAAAATCTACAATGCATGGAATCGGATATCTATCTTTAACTGTTTGTGCATTTAACGCGCGATAATCACCTACAGGACGCCAATCTAATGATCCCGTTTTCGGAACCATAAGTAATGGTGATGCATAATTACTGCTCGACGGACGGACATGTCCCAAATCAAGCATTTGCTGAAATTCCATTTTCGCAATCTTTAGTTTATCAGGTGCTAGACGTCGGGCTTTAGCAAAAACAGGGGCACCTTTTGTTTGTATATAATGCATCACATTATGTTTGACTGTTTGGTCTAAGCAAGGAGATTTCGTTAAGTTAGGAAATTCACTTAACAATTTAGTATATTGATTATTACCACAGACAGTTTTTATAGATACAACATCTGCACTCTTATAAACAGCATAACATTTTAGATGAGTATTATTATCATATAAACAACGTTTTCTGAGATCAGCCTTTAAATTAAAATGATACAAAAAATCTGCACCAATAACTGCTTTTGAAACATTACAAATATAAAAAGGAAACAAATTTTCTTCGCAAACCTAAATCTAATGATAACAATTTTTTTCCATAAACAAGAATCGGCGAGCCATTTGCAGCTTGAAAAGTTTGAAGAGGTGTCAGCTTTCTTTCAAATTTATTCGCTGGAATGATGGAGCAGTCACCTCCGGTATCAATTAGAAAATGTAGCCTTGAATGTTTATCCGAAATAAATAAGCGACGTTGATGCGATGACTCAGAGGGCAAAAAGTCCGTCGCCGCTACTCCTGCCCGCCCACGTTTTCCGAAAAGGAACATGGCGGAACACATTTGCGAGCGTTATTATTAAAAGTTTTATGATACCAACAAAAATCATTCGATTGAGAGGAACTACGTTTACGAAGACGAAAGCCAGATCGTCTACGGGAATGACTTCTTGGTCTGCGATTGACGCTTCTTGAGTTACGTAAGGAAGCTACTTCTTTTCGAAGTGCTTTAATTTCTTCCAGAAGGTCTGGCTGAGAGGTTGTTTGCACATTAGAACAGGAATTAGAGCTAGAAATTTTGCTTACCTCGGGTGGAGTAACTTCCATGATTCTATCTGCAATTTCCGCAGCTTTAGTGGCATTTAGAGGACTAACAGCTAGTAGGATGGACTGGACATTTTGAGGTAATTGTTGTAGAAATAACTCCAGAAGAAGTGTATCCGAAATTTGATGATTTTCGGCACGTCTTTGCATTACACGGAGTAATTCAGTCGGCTTTCGGTCACCTAACTGTTCGCCGGTAAGAAGACATCGAATTTCTTGGGATTTCGATTCACCGCATCTTTTTATAATTTCCTCTTTCAACTGCTTGTAAGGATCGTCTTTGTTTGGAGAAATGATGATATCACGAACAATAGCAGCTGCTTCCGGTGAAAGGCTGGCTACACAATAGTTATACATGGTTGCACTGGCAGTTATCGGTTTCGGAACTGCAAGCTGAAATGTTGCCTCTGCCATCATGAACCAAAGTTGAGGATCTCCAAAATTAAATGGAGGCATCTTCACGGCTGAACTTTCTTCCATATCGGAAACTATAAAGCCAAAACAATTGAGAACAGCAATAGGAAGCGTTTTAAGATTTAAGTGCGCACGTCCGGTTCACCATGTAAGAATGGGTGTGCTCATTTTTATAAAAATAAAATTTATTCCAACGTATTAACACAACAGTATAAATCCATCCCACGAGCTAAGCCTGGCCTCGTGCCGACGATCGGGAGAAAGAGTAGAGTAGTGAATGCTGATTCTGATTGGATATTAATCTGGTTTTTTTATTATGATTTGCTTTGCGATTAAAATTACGATGAAAGATAATAGTTTCTTGTTACGTCGCGCTAGACCAGGATCAGCTCGTAGGTTACAATGATTTGTATTCACTGCAGTATATATCAAATACTAATGCAATGGTAATTTTAGAGACAAATCATTTCAGCATTATTACATAAAAAATATTGTAGCATGATTTAGACTAGAAGGCGTATTGTTCTTAAGTTACATTTAAGGTTGTTTTTATGATGTATTCATGAAAATATATTCTCATGATAATATAGTTTTTTATGTAAGCTAAAACACAAAGCACCAATATTTATTTTTTGCTTTATTATTTAAAAATAAAATAATAAAGCATTATTTGTGTTTTTTTTATATAAACATATAAGCAACATTATATTTTTATAAATAAACAAGACCGTCAAATCATGATAATATCAATAAATTTCGACTCTTTATTTATTGCTAAAATACATCAATCTTATCACAAAATGACTATGAGTATGTATTTAAACTGATTTTAAAGTAATGTTACTTGAAAATAGCAAGATAATAGAAAGAAAAAAATAGAAAAAAAACTTGAGTTATTTAATGTTAGTTTATTAAGAATTTTGTTAGTTAATTAGTTTTAATTTACTACGAAAGAAAATTTTAACTAAAAGATAATATTTTAATGTGAGCGTGAATGGCTTTACTTTATTTGATTACATTAAAGCCATTATCTATGAATTAAATCACAATAAAGTTAATCAAAGCTGTGAAGAAAACGTAGCAGGGACATAGAATTAAAAAAAAGTTTTATATATATATATATATATATATATATATATATATATATATATAAGTTCACCACATATCACGAGTAAGAGTTGAGTTTAGTTATATTACTTTGAAAGGAAAATAGCCATAAAAGAAAATACTTATGAACATATAAAACATGATAACCTACTTTATATTGAAGAAAATCTTCACTAACGGAAGCCATTTGGTCATCTGTATAGAAATAGTTCATTCAATTTAATAGATATAGTGCAGGGAAATGAATGTGAAGTTTGTCCTTTGATCTTCGTTGTTAAATTACGATACACATTTAACATCTATTTGGCCCAGCATTGCCTTTACTGGCTCATGTGCCATTAAAATTGACAAAACTAAGCTAACCACTTTCGAAACATATTTCCACATTTGGTTGCATATCAGTTATAAACGTGCATTTCCTGAGTTTGTTTCTCACAACAGAAATTTTTATTAATTCTATAAACTCAAAGAAAACAAATTTTATATTGAGATTCAAGAATAAATATGAATTTAAATTTAATGACATGCAATAGAATCGATAAAAACTTGTTAGTATAGTGTATACTTATATAAAGAGCATTTTACATAAAAAAACTTTAGTTTTCTGGTAAGGTTGATAAAAATACCTATCATATATCTGGAATACCCGACATTTAATAAAAGTTTCCAAAAATACATTTAATAATACAAGTTTCCAAAAATACATTTAATAGTAAAAGTTTCCAAAAATACATTTACAAAAGTTAAAAAAGTTGATATTTTAACTGGTGTTTTGCTTTTAAATGAAACGTTACTCCTAAGCAATAGTTTTTAAAAAGATTAAAAACAATTTTTTCCTCGCAATAAAAAAAATCACATTAATAATAAAAAAACTACACTCCAAAGCACAAATTTATTTTTTATATAAAATATGTGTGCTAAAGAGGGATGATACTGTGACAAGAGACACAGCTTCTTCTTCAAACTTATGTGAAGGTGTGGCGAGAGACATATTTCCTTGTGTATTTTTTTCCCTTTTTGCCAAACGATAAAAATATTGTATGAGCAATTTAAATCATAAAATGAAATACCTATAGAAATTAAATATTAAAGCTATTTAAATAATGCAACATGATGCAACCCGTGAAAAGTGAAATTAAAAAAAATTGAATATGAACAAATAATATTAAAAAAGAAAAAAATAATAATATTAAAAAATTGAAAATAATCAAAATCTACTTTTCTAGTTTATCGTTAAGTCTTCATTATGTCATATAAGGGGAATTTGAAAATATCACTTCTCGACTGATTGAACTGATTATTTAGATACTGAGAATACTAATCAATTTTAATTGAGGATATGATAGAGTGCAATAAAATAATGAAAATATTAAACATAAATGAATTACATATATGTTTCAATAAGTATCCCGGCTAATGAAAAAAAATTATAAAGTGGATGGTTTTCTTTTGTAGGACTTAAGTTCCACTTAGGATAATTATCTGATAATAACGGCTTGCTGTCGGGGATGGAGGGTTTTGGATTCGAAACCTGAGAAAAGCAAACTGATAAAACTGCTGATGACAAACTTTCCGCCATGAAATGGATGCTTGGAAAAGGATAAATATCCATCCATAACATGGATGCTTAGAAAACGATAGTCATAGTCATACCAGGCTCTCCGACCCGCTCGAAGGCACACGGATTTTAACCATTGAATCTGAATGACCGGAGCGCCGCAACAGCAACACTGGTGGGAATTGTGTCTCAGTCTAAACTGCAACTTAGCCTTCGGTACAACCATTCTCATAGGAAGTACGTCTCGTCATCGATGAGAAGAGCTTCTCTCCCCCCCCTCTATTAGTGTACCACCAGGGTGACAAGATCCAATAACCATTTTGGAAGCGTCTTATACACATTTCGAGGTGCCACCCAGAGGGAGATTTGGGAAAAAGGATAAATATCCTACCATGACATGGATGCTTGGAAAAGGATAAATATTCTTTCATGGCATGGATGCTAGGAAAAGGATTGATTGAAATATACAATATCCATTCCGAGATGAGATTTCATATTGATTTAAAGAAAGCACTTAAACATTAATAAATCAAATTTTATTTAAATGCATTAATTACTTTAAAAAACATTCAGGGTACATCAATTATGAGAAATGATGCATTCCGTAGCTTTCACTGTGCACCACTTACGCCACAAAATTACTGCCAAATTTTCGTGGCCATAGTTTGTAATAGCAATTAACTAATGACGATTTAAAAATCCTCTTACAACAAAATATTAAAAATTGGAAAATGGAGATAATAAGTCAATACAACTTTTTTTTTTAGTTTGAATGTTTCAAACCCCTAAGTAGTTTTGTAATTTGAGACAATGACGAATAGAAAATAAATATTTATGTAAGGCTATAATTTAATTTGAAGTGAAACCAACATACTTTGTTCCAGAAACTTAAATCCGCAAGAATGAATAGAATATAAGAATGAATAAAACATACATTTATATTTTAGAATCGCATAATCCCCTCAATCTTTTGTTTTGTTCAACTCAAGTTTACGAAATGAAAACTGAAAAAACGCAAAGAAGAAATAATTATAAAACTTCAGCGAGAGAAATGTATAAATAAACACAAAGCACAAATAATATTCAAAGAGTTTTGAAAATTATTCTATTTATGCTAAAGAAAATATGGAAAATTACTTTCTTGATAAATGAATCCCAAATATAAAAACAATTTTACGGTTAAAATTTCCTATTTTTAAACCCTCCCCGGAGAAAGTTTCTAAAGCCCTGAATTCGAAATTAAAATACGAATAGTAAATTATTTGAAATGTTGAATTTCAATAAAGAAACAGAAGAAGTTAATAAATTAGGGAAACATGTCATCCGGATTAGATATACATAAGCTCATTATTTTCTACAAGAGGAATCTTTAATTAAATTTTAAAAGAATTCGTGGATAAGACGAGGCAAATTCTTTGAGATTTTGTAGGGAAATGATTTCACTTATTTATAGATTTTGAAATAATATTAATCTTTTTTTTTCATTTTAAGTTTATTTTAAATACCTATAATTATAGAAATAAGATTGTAGCTTGTTAGGAGAAATTTAGTTTAATTTAGTTATATCAATATCCGGTTGATACTGCACTAAGGCTATTTTGGGAGGGAACTAGCAATTTTGAACCTCAATCAGATGACGAGGACGATACCTGAGCTGGCAACCCACTTTCCCCTCCACATTACACAAGTGGGAGTACGTTTCGCCTTGACGGATTTAACTGGCAACAGATCCGTTTACACGACATTTCTTCGGTGGAATCGGGTCTCGAACCTCCAGTCTTATTGATCACGTGCAAGGACCTTGCCACCCCTGCCACTTATTAGGAAAAGTAAATGTAGTTCCTTTAGAAGATATTTAGATCTCAAAAAGTTTTCTCACAATTATACATTTCCCAAATTATATTTCTGAAAGAATACTTTAAATACTAACTTAATTGAATATTTATAATTTTTTTAAAAAAATTAAGTTTATGAATTTTTGATATTTTTGGACATTTTAATGAACAATAAATATTCAAATCAGTAATAAAACGTATTATGATATCAATTACATTTCAAAATGAAAGATTTGTAACATAAATGTAAGTCCTAACTTTTTCAATGACAGAAAAAAAAACATTGGGATTGTTAAAAGTTTTTTAAAGATATATGCAGATTTTTGGGCATGAAATATCATTATATTCTCAACACTCCTTTTATATTATTCATTGAATTTTTTTAAAGTCAGTTATCTAAGAGAATCCAATTTATGACTAAGCGAAATATGAAATTCCCTTTAAAAAAAGAAATTTCAGCTTTTTTATTATATTGAATGTACTTTCTTCAACTCACAAAGAGATAAAATTTGAATTGAAGATCATCAAATTCCAAAATACGAAACCCCTTCTCCCGCCTTAGATGGTACTTCTCGTCATTGATCAGAGATAGCCATCTCTAGTCCGATTCTGTAACTCCAAGGGTGTCGATAATCAAGCCGTTGCCTCACCTTTATTTTAGAGGTGACTCCCAGATAACGAATACTTCCATGATTAGAAGAAACGTTTTGATTCTTCAACGTCCAAAATGCATTATGTGGAGACCAATTCGAGCTAATTTGAGTTCGTTGTTATCTCGACTGAGTATTCCGCTTTCATTTAAAAATTAAATGTTTAAGTATTTAAAATTAATGAACTATTTAATATTTGACATCGTTCATCTATAGAGTCAATGAAATTCTTGCGTTTAAATAACTATAGACATGAAAATAAATGTGTTTTGAAAATTTCCAAAATAATATATTAATTTTATTTGTTAACTTTAATTATTTTTATTATCGTCGGCTTCCTGGTACAGATGTACCACATCGTCCATGAGATCTGGGCATCCCAGTTCGAGTCCCGGTCGAGTTTCTGTGTGCTACTATCTGAGAGGTATATAAATGCCCCCCCCCCACCGTAAAAAGAGGCTATTCAAGCGGTTGTGACCAGTGTGTAGCTAAGACGTACTCCTGGTTCTAGTTGGCGCTACCTGAAAAAGGAAACACGCCATTAGCTTAAAAATCGCTGACTGCCTCAGTGAGCTTGCCCATGGAATATGCCATTAGTAATTCCATACCATTAGTAATTGGCAAATGCCAGGGAAAATTCCATTAGTAATTGGCAAATGCCAGGGAAAATTCCATTAGTAATTCCATGCCATTAGTAATTGGCAAATGCCAGGGAAAATTCCATTAGTAATTCCATGCCATTAGTAATTGGCAAATGCCAGGAAAAATGCCATTAGTATAATTATTATCATTGCTCTAAGAAATTATTCAAAGAAAAGGAATTTAAACGAATATTGAAAAAGAATAAAAAGCAATTTGTCTGATTGATACATTGTTGGTAATGTTTAAATTGTATTTAAATTATTTTACGCACTATACTACGTTGGTTCAAACTCAATACTTACATCTTTCCCCTTTTACTGATTTTGAGAAAACACTCCACATATATCAGCTTTAACTCATAATGAGTCTGTGCTTTGGTAGTTTGCCGAAATATGGATACCAATTACAGTGATGGTGGCTGCATTCTTTTTTATGGCCCGACAAATCACCGATCATTGGCCCATAATGGAGTTTTTTCATTCGTCTCATTCCTTTTCATTTGTTGAGGTTTTGTGAAAATGTTTTATGTTTCTTTGAGTAATGCAGATAAATGAAAAGTAATTCCGACTCATTTGGCTCAATTCTTAGTCATTTTTTATGTGATTAAACTCATGAGCAGAGGTGTTATCCATTTCGTATTATTTCATTCTGAAAGATTTTATAATTCTAAAAAATAGTTTTATAGAGTTTTTTTACGATATTAAGATCTGGCTAATACTAATTTCCCTATTTTTATGAACATTTTAATAGAAATTAAGAGCAATTTTGAGCGCATTTTGTACGAAGTTGGAGCTGGAAATCATAAACATTTCAGCCTAAAATCCCTTTTATTTCTAAAATCTATTCGAATTTAAAATAAAAGTAATTGAGTTTTGGGTTAAATCATGACATTTTTTAACGCTATTTAATGTAGCTTTTGCGAATTTATTTTCTATTAAAAGGTTTTAAGAAAGTCTTGAAATAGAATTATTTTAATTTTTCTTTAAAGTTTTAAGAGAGATATCCCATGAAAGTTTTTTAGATTTATTTTCTATAAAAATGTCTCTAAAAATATAATTATTTGGAGCTTTAACATAATATCTATTTAAAAAGCATTTTGAACCGCATGGTGAGTGAAACTCATTATTTTTTTTATATTTGTCAATAGAAAAGGCTATTATTCTCTGATTAAATTTTTGGCGAAAGTTTAATTAATATAAAAGACAAAAAAGATAGTCAGAAGTTGCTTTTATGTAAAATTATAAAAACATTCTTTCCTCCAATAAAAATACAATCAAATTTGGAAACTGAAATCTTTCTGAAGATCATAGTGGGCTTAAACATGCAAATTTACCACAATCTAAGTAAATCTTTTACAACGCGTTCGTTCTCTCATGCTCTTAAAGTATATTAATTTTATTTTAATTACCCGTATTATTTAAGTTTTGAATCAAGAAAAAAAGTTAAGAAAGAATTAATCAGTGCAGAATTCATGAAGTGGAACTTGCTTTGAAAAGAAGACCGAAAAAAATTAAAGCAATTATAATGTTCCTCCACATCATAGAGGCCTTATTTTATTGCAAGGCCAAATAACTGGAGAAAACAAAATATCAAGTTAAAAAACCGTGAATGAGTTTAAAGTGAAAAAAAAAAGTTATTTTTAATGGGAAGAGTTTCATTACCGCATTAACTAAGAGGCAGCGGTTTCCTACCGCGGTGATTATAAACAAAAGGTAACTATGGCTTTGGAGAAAAGAAGTGAAAAGAGTGATTTAAGCACCAGAATAGAAGTTTATTTAAGTAGCTTGAATTTAGTGTTCGTAATTTTTTTAAAGATATAATTTATTAAATTTTCTTCAACGACAAAAACGTTTCTATAAATAATTCTTAGATTTTTGTTTAAAGGATAAAATCAAAATATATCTAGATTATTAAATTAATAATTTAATTTCATTGAAATGAAAGTCAGGAAAAACTTTTAAAATTCGCTTAGTTAGGTAATCAAAATTTTTTTTTGAAAAACTTCTTCGGGCAACTTTACAGCCAAAAAAAATTAATGTATGCAATTTTTGCCTAATGAGTCTTAACTATATAAATCTTTGATTTTCTGATGTAGAATATTAAAAGACAGTTATAAATAGGGAGAAGAAATATTTGATTATTAACAGATTAACACTTTAGTAAATGCATATCTTTTATAAATTAAATTATAATATTTTTGTAAAAATGATATAGATTATCATTCTATTTCACTCTGCATATTAATTATGATACACACTATTTATCTATTCTATACATGAATGGAGAAAATAATTATGAAATAGGTAAGCGTATTTTATATAATGAAAGACAAAAATATAAATAGAATTTAAAATTTTAGAAGTTTGTAAACTAAAAATTATGTTACTTTATAAAACTCAAGGCTTTTATTTGAAAAAATATATTGGTAACTTAAATTTGATTACAGGGAAAAATCAAGAAATGGAAAATCTTTTTATCGGCTTTACGTTATATCATTTTAATCTATTTTGTCTTAATTGTAGAAATGGCAGAAGAAACAATAAATTAACATCAATTTAAAAGATCACTTATAAAATTCTATTCAAAATGTACTAAATAAAGCAATATATATATATATATTTAATTCTTCAAAAAACCATGCACTATCACCGTTTTGAAACTGCTGATATAGGAAATGACTATGAATTGCTGCAATTTAATTTGAAACGGAAAAAATAAGACGGAATATTAAGTGTTAAAATATAGAAATTTAAAAGAAAAGTCGTATATAGAATCCAAACATATTTTGTTTTTGGTTTAGTTTGAATACTAATATAAATTTGATACTCTTTCAACTTTTGAAAAAATTATAATAAGGAAATAGAACTAAAATCATCTGGCATGTTATTGCAATTCAATGGTATAATAACTGTTACATTATTTTTTTAACTTTAGAAATTAACAAATATTTTTTAAGAATAAAACTAAAATGAAAGAATATTTCTAGACATACAGAGAAAGAGATACTCGAATTTCACAAACAGATACATATAAATTTCTTTTTCTAATATAAATGCATGGAAATCTTTGCCTCATATTTTTTAACCATGAATACAAAAGATTCGAAATAACTTTATTACACCATTGTTCAAAAAGAAATTGAAAAAAAAGTTTGGTTAAACAGAGTTTTTTAAGTAATAATGTTTTATGAGGAATTCGTTCCAAGAGAATTATTTCAAATTGTAATTTTAATAACATCTTCTGACTCAGTCCGGACAAATTTTTATACACACTGATTAGCCAAAAACTGGTTCACCTGCTTATTATTGTGTAGGTCCCGGCGAACACGTATAAGTGCAGCACGAAGTGGCGTGGACTCAACTAAAGTTTGAAGTAGTGCTTGGGGTAACTGGTACCATGATGCCTGCAGTGCTGTTCATAAATCCATAATATGCGAGGGGGTGGAGATTTTCTTTGGACAGCACGTTGCAAGAAATTCCAGATATACTCAATAATGTTCATATCTGGGAATTTAGGTGACCATCGGCAGTGTTTCAAGTCAGAAGGGTGTTCCGGGAGTCACTCTGAAACAATTCTGGAAGTGTGGGGTGTCACATTGTCCTGCTGGAGTTCATCATGTTGATTCTATATTAATTGTCATTCTGTTTCTATGTTAACTGTCATGCTGTTTCTATGTTAACCGTCATGCTACTTCTATATTAACTGTCATGCTGTTTCTATATTAACTGTCATTCTGTTTCTATGTTAACTGTCATGCTGTTTATATATTAACTGTCATGCTGCTTCTATATTAACTGTCATTCTGTTTCTAAGGTAATTGTCCTACTCTTTCTATGTTAACTGTCATGCTGTTTCTATGTTAACCGTCATGCTGTTTCTAAAGTAAATGTCATGCTGTTTCTAAGGTAACTGTCATACTGTTTTTATGTTATCTTCCATGCTGTTTCTATGTTAATATTACTTTCTGGTGATGTGAAAAAGACTCACAGCAGTTCTTTTTGGTTACATTCAAATACACATCATTAATTGATTCTCGAGAACAACTAGATTATTTAAAATTTTTTTCCCGAAAAACCTTTAATATCTTAATTAAAAAAACTAAGATTCTGGTCGGCCTGATAAGTATTTATTGGTCTCAAATGTGAGGACTGATATGTAAAAAAACGCGTTTTGAAAACCAAAGCTTCTTTAATACTACTAAAAATTCCCATTTCACTTACGGTATAACTTATATTAAATGTTAACTTATTAGTATAACTTTAAGTTCTTATTGTTAATTAATAGTATAACTTTAAGTCCTTACTGTTTCTAATTTTTATCTTATTAGTAAAAAATCTTTTTTGTGGACGACGTTTTATACAATTCTGAACGATTAAATGAATTCTCTGACCTCTGGTAGACTCATAATTGCTCTCCGCAACCTTTAAAATGTATTTCTCTTCCTTCTTCCTACTTTACTTCCAGTGTGCTCATTACATGCATTTTTAATGAGATAAGAACAAAGTTATTCTACCCTTTGATTAGTCAAAATGGGAAATATCTTATTTTTAAAAGTCAGACAAGGGCGGAGAACATTTTTCTTTTTCTTACCAGTTTCAAAAAAGGAAAATGAAAGAGTATCTTTTAGTTTAATAAATAAAAATTAACGTGCCCTGAAAATGTGTATATTTTTGAAGATGAAGCAAAAATTAGGTAATTAAACTGTTGTTACCAAAAAAGCCAACATCCACAATCAATTAATCTTAATTAGTTTCATTTTTAGTTTTGTTTTAATTAGTGAGTGGTCAGTAATGGTATGCTTAGATAAATCGATCTTTATACTCCTCGGAATTAATTTTCCTTTAAGAAAAGTAAGTGCTTATAAGATGTTCGATGAGTTTATAAATTTGGAATGCGTTTCATTTATAGTTAGAACAAATGGTGAATCGTGATTCTTGGCAATTTCTCATGAGAGAATTCGTGGATAATTATGAAAGTAGATAATATTTATGTAGAATAAAAGGAACATTAGTATGCATATTTTTTACTAATTTTTCATTATATCAAGACTATCTATAAGCATTATAAATACAATTTGGATTTGCAAAATATTCGACTCATTTATTATAAGTTTGTTTTAAGGGGAAACAATCAGTCATTAACATTTTATTAATTAAAAAAATTAATAACAAGTTTAGATTTAACAGCAATATTTTTACATTCACATTCAGGAAAAATCATTTCAAGACTACATCTGCTTTTCAGTGCAATTCCAGAAAATCTGAAAGTATGGTTTTATTTTCAAAAACACATCCTAACTCATAACATGTGGAATAGTATATATATTTCTACTAAAGCTGAAATGAATCCCAACATAAGCATCAACAGAAGCGATAGTTTAGCCTTCAGGGTTCCCCTGCTTCGCTTTTTTCACCAGGGATTTACACGTCTCAAAGCATTTACGGCGAATTCCCCATCATTTTGATGCCAGTGCTTGGCGAACTTTTCCAGATGAACTCGCATCGAGCCAGAGGCATAAAAAAATCTGCGGCTACCGACGTAAGCAAACTATTCCTCTTTTGCAAAGCGAAAACTCTTTTTTCAATTCTTACTATTAGTTCACATTCTTCCCATATATATTTATATATCTTATTCAAATTTTCAATCGTTAATAATTCACTTTTTATTCATCCACTCAAGCTCAAATACATTTTTTAAAACTTGTAGAAGATGACACTCGATGTTACTATAGTTTTTCAAATATTAATTCATTTATTAAATTTAATTCATTTTTGATACTTTAAATAGAGTTTTAGCAGTTTGTAATGAAAATTGAAATCAACAGGCAGTAGCTCAATCGGTAAAATGTGGGGATTTCATTATTTTTCAAGTGAAGGTAAAGAAATGCTAGCTCAATTCGTGTGAAAATCAATGATTTTTTTATGAATTATTTATATTAATTGTAATTATTTAATAAAAACTAAATAAAATATTTTTTCTTTGTTTATCTAAATAAAAATTACTTAATTTTTCATATATTACTTGTTACCAAAAGTGTTTTTACGACTCATTGACTGCTGAGATTAGATAATTTTTATGGAGGATACGGAAATGAAAACTTTTGTTGTTTTATTATGTAATTTGAGTGCAATGAAATCCTGGATTGATCCTTGTAAGAGTCTTGGAATTAAATGTAATATTCGATCAAGAAAAGATATGTTTTCTTGATCGAGTTTTCTTAACAACATTAAAATAAAATGTATTAAGGATATTACATTTTTATCTAATCTTATATCAACTTATTATTGCATTTTAATCGAATCTTATATTAATGTATTAACCATATTTAATTTTAATCTTATACCAATAAGGATTATAATTTTCATAATCCTTAGAGGTATAAAAGTTCAGGATATCACTTTTAAGTATTAAGGATATTACATTTTAACCCAATGTATTAAATAATTAATAATATTTCCACGGTCCTTAATACCAATTAAATTAAGCAGATTTCTCTATTTAGCTGTTAATGTTATAGTTATTCAATGTAAGATTATTACGCGATAAAATGAAAAATTAATATGAAAAATTATTCAATAAGGTTACTAGGAAATAAGTAAAATATGTGAAATATATAAATTAGCTGTAGAGAGTCATTTATTTTTAAATGGTAAATATTATCCAAAATTTTTTTGATAAAAAATAGTTTATAAATTGAGTGAACAGTTTAATTAAAAACTTATTATCATCTGAGAACACGTTGTTTTCATAGACGTTGACGTTGTTTACATAGGGATTTATAATAATTGAAGACAGCGAATAATTGAAGCTCTAAATCAAGTAGTATATGAACAAAGCATCAATGGCAATATTCCTCAGCATCTTTTAATCATATATAATTTTTACCTGCTTTTACCAGTATTGCATTATTATTATGTATAATTTTTTTTGAAAACAGTTGCGTTTTTAAAAAAGTTGATCTGAGTTTACAAGTATTGCTTTTTCAAACTGTTTAAACTACTTAATGACTTAAAATAAATAACGACTTAAAATAATAATGCTCTCACAGGATAACTTGAAATTTGCAATTATAGATATCATTTTTTTTATTTTTGTTTATAAATTGTCTTGTTCAAAAGAATCATAGGTGCCCTTCTTTTATTTTGCCATCGAGTTAACTTTAATTAAATAAAACTGGGTACCATTCAGTCAATATATGTTATCGTTCTTCAGTAATAATAATATGCTTTAAAAAGTAATACTTGATTTGAATATGCCATAAACTGTTTGGTGAATCAAATTTTTTCAAATAAGCCCTTTCTCAAAAAAGTTATTTTTCCACATAACATGACGTATAATCATACAAATGATATTTTCCAGCTAAATTAGGCTATTCAGAATTACATTACAAATTTTGCTATGTAATACCTTTTGTACCTTGTAAAAGGTAGAAAGAATAAAACGTTGTGAAAACGTAACCGGAAAAGACGTTAATTGGAAATAAAGCCCATTCGAATATGCTAATAAAATCAAAGAACATACAACTAAGTTATCAAACGAACAACAAAATTTTACATTAAAAATAAAAGATATTTTTATTAAATTACCTTATGTTAGCTATTCAATTTAAATAATTACTTTATAATAAAATAATTCCTTGGTTTCGTATAGAGATTACGCTATAGAAAAAATTGGATTGAATATGACTAGATAAGATAATTGGATTGAAGATAAATTGAAAATTACATATTACTAATATGTTCTTACATATTTAATCTGAAGAAAACATTAAAACATTCCATTTTTAAACTTGAAACTTAATATAATGGTTTAACTGAAGCGCAATAAAAATATGACAAATCTTAGTGCAATGGAATTTTTTTAAAAATTAAATATATCTGTGGCGCTATCTTAGCCAGATTGCATCTACGATACCAAAGTCGACTTTCGTATTATGGTCATGTCCTCGGCTACTGCCCCTGGCTTCACAGGTTCGTATCGTGACCTTAAATGTGTACATTGGTGACTATGACAACGCAACCTTTCGAAACAGTCGTGGTGCCATCTACTTGTCGCAAAAGTCGTCAAACTCCCTAGACGCAAAGCAAGCAAGCAAAACAAAGCCGCCAACCCCATTTGACGCAAGCAAAACAAAGTCGTCAGCCTCACTTGACGCAGGAAAGCAAAAAACAAAGTCGTCAGCCACACTTGACACAAGCAAGTAAGCAAAGCAAATCGTCAGTCTCACTCGCCATAATCGTTCTTTCCTCCGCCGACTCACTGGTGGGGGAGTACTGTGGCGCTATCTTCATAAGCCAGATAACATCTACGATAGAGTCGACTTTTGTATTATGGTCATGTTACTCGGCTACTGGCTATGGCTTCACAGGTTCGAATCAGGACCTTCAATCGGTATATTTCTATCCTTACCTTGAATAAATTTCTTGTGTATTGATATTTAAATTTAATTAATTTGAAAGCTTATTTTATTTAATTTGAAAGTTTATTTTTATCAGAAAAATTCGAAATAAATTCTAAAATACCTACTAAGCTTATAATGGTTTCTCTTATTTTGGCAAATTTCCCATCCTTTTCTGCTCGAATAATGCACTCAGGCTAATTCCTCGGAGCTTAGAAAGTAATTAATCTTGAAGCATATCCAAAGGTGACATTAACACAAAAGAACCGAGTTGGGGACCTCTCGAGAGATGGACCAACTTCTTAAGGATTAGCAGCGAAGAAACAAAGCAAATCTAACATTGAACTATTCCGTATATATAAATATGGAGTTTTTCCTTAAAGAAAACTATACTAAATACTTTTCTTGTTAGTCTGACTGTTTAACCATTAAATGCATATTTCTGCAAATTTTCTATATTTAGTTTCCATTAATTTTACTCAAAAACCTGAGAGGGTCCATTTGCAAACGCACATTGATAACCAAAGGTAATAAATTATGTTTTATTATTAAAGAAAATTGACATTATTTGGTCGAAAAGTTATACTATTTTTTGCATTTGAATGTGGTGGATGAAGAAGTTCAGAGAGTTACCTGAAGAGATAATTTCTGTTGTCGAGATCTTATAAAAGAGTGAGTCTTTTCCTTTCTTGTCAGAAAAATTATAAGAGTTTTATGCTGTATTTGAAAATTATATTAGATACTGGCTAAATAGCTTTGGAAAATATTAAAGGCTGCTAAAAGTCCATATATCAAGTTTTTCAAAATAAATATACCATAACATTATCGGTTTTTATTTATTTATATTTTAGTAATTAATGTCTCTTTTTCTATTATAAAATTTTTTTTTAAATGCAAAACTCATAATCATGCATTTAGGTTAAGAAAGAAGGTTAAAAAAGAAGCTATATTATGGGTTATTAAAAACGAAATGCCCTCTTTGGATATCGAATACATTAAGGAACCTTCATAATTCAGAAAGTACAAACAATTCATAGCGAATCAATTAAAGAGGCTTGAGGGCAGTTCTGATTGCTTTAAATTCATTTCTTTATCACATTTAGCAGCCATTTATTGATGGAATTCTTCAGAATTTTCCATATTGGACATTTGAATCTTGATGTTACAGCAGCAGAAAAATCAATTAGATTGCACCAACTTATTTTGCTTAGGAGGTTTTCAATAAGTATTTATAAATGTATATCTGACGTTTTGTCTTTCAGGAAAGACAAAATCATATCTATCTATCTATCTATCTATCTATCTATCTATCTATCTATCTAT
>JAOUZG010034239.1:1096232-1115585 GCA_026289955.1 Argiope argentata | reverse complement strand
TATCTATCTATCTATCTATCTATCTATCTATCTATCTATCTATCTATAAGATAGATATATAAAGAGAGAGAGAGAGAGAAGTTGTGTATATAATGCCACAAAAAGAAAGAGTTGGCAGAACATTGTAACTTTTATCCAATGGTCTTTGGTTCGATTCCCGGCCAGCGCATTTTATCCAAACACTAATTAAACTTAACACTTAATTTAACATTGATCTTATTATTTCTCTAAAATCGGGATGAATTTAGAACATTCTTTACCATTCGAGCCTTCTGGAAGCTGGTCTGGTGCTTAATCTAAAGAAGTGTCTTCTTGCAGCCCGAGAAGTAAAAATACTGGTTCACCTTGTATCCAGTAAGGGAGTTCGACCAATGCCGACAAAGTAAAACCCGTAAGCAAGTTTCCTACTCCAAAGAATATACATGATATACGAAGCCCTCTTGGACTTAGCTCATACTTCCGAGGATTCATTAAGGGCCTTTGTTATCTAGGTATATTATCTTGTTATCTAAGAGGTGATACAAAATTTCATTGGAGGATGGACGAGATAAAAGCTTTTGAGAATCTGAAGAAAGCTCTTACCTCTGAGCCAGTATTGGGAATATACGATGAAATTGCCCCAACCGAAATTCATACAGGCGCCAGTGGTTATGGCATTGGGGTTGTTCAAACACAAATTCAAAATAAAGTAGAAAAAGCTCTAGCATTCGCCTCCAGAACTCTAACAAAAGCGGAAAAGAACTACTCCACTACAGAGCGGGAATGCCTTGAGATCGTAAGGGTCATGAACAAATTTCGGCAGTACCGATTCGGAAAGCATTTTACCATCATAACTGATCATCATTCATTGTGCTGGCTCATGGACTTGAAGGATCCTTCTGGGAGACTGGCAAGATGGGCTCTCCGTCTTCAAGAATATGATTTTTCAATAAAATAGAAAACAGTTAAGAAGCATAGAGATGCCGACACTCTTTCAAGAAATCCTGTGGACAATGAAGTTGAGACATCAGAGAAAATTCCAGCTATGCTTACGAAGATGAATCTTGCGATCGAACAAAAGAAAGATCCCGACATTATCAGAATGAACCCTTTGAATAATCCCCTCCCCGCCGACAATAAGACATTTGAAGTAATTAATGGGGAAAGAATCTGCAGAAAGAATTTTGATGTAGAGGGTGGTTACTTTTATAATACTTTATTTGGCTTATTAAGGAATTCTGAAATATTTCTTTTTAAACACTATTATTAACTTGATGTTTCATGCTTATCAAAATGCAACTTTTAACCCATTCACTGCCAGGTAAATTTAGTCCTGTGTATACCTAGAAAAATTTAAAATTGTAGTGTGCACAAAGAGCTATCTCATATCCGGAAGTTTTGGTACACACACTGTCTACGAGAGATTTCATATTTGGCAGTTAATGGGTTAAACTGTTCTCATATGCTTTTAATATTCATATTATTTTCCCTCACTTCCCTAATATGCTGAAACTTTCAAATTTGAGGAATAAGTGAGTTATCGATAAAAGCACTTTAAATTAAAATTTTTAGAATATAATTATGAGTAGCTTTCAGATACTGTTTTGATGGACTTTGCATAATACGTATTATTGCAGGAATTTTCATGATGACCTAAAAAGGTATACATTTTATGATATTCAAAGAAAATTAGGGATGTAGGGTATCATCTTCTTACTTTGAATGTTAGATAAATATATAATCTAAATATTTTGTGTATCAAATTCATTGAAATACCATTTGTATATTCGTAAATCGATGCAAAACTCGATATAAGTTCAATTTATTTGTCGATGATAGCAAATACAAAATTGTCACTACTTTGTGTTCTCTATGCCAAGCCTTTCTGTCGAATATAGCATTTCTGTTTTTCAGAAATTCTCAATTTTTTAGAAATGTTTGTATTTTACACTAGTGATGTGTTATAAACATTTTTTTGACAAAATAATTTTTCAACAGAAAAACTTAATCTTTTTAGCTCACATTGTTACATTTATATATTTGTATCTTTATTATAATGTATATTAGTTGTATATAAAACCTTAATAATATTTCATTAAGAGTTTTATTAATACACATAGTCAATAAAATTTCAAGGCAAAAATAATACCTTTAATTAAAAATTCTGTTAAATATTTTGTAATATTAAAACTTCTGAGATATCTTTAGAAATAAAAAGGCATTGATGTCTTAATTTTAGAAAAAAATATCAGAAAATGCTAATTATTGCTGGACTTACATAATTTCATATCTGCATTTCATTTAGATATTCCTACGACTCTTTTATTTTGCAAGAAATAAATGTTGTTTGATACATTTAAATTTTAAATGAGAAAATATCTAAGATGTTTCCAGAATATAAAATTAATTATTAGATCTTGAAAAAAGATTGTAATAGTTTTGTCATTTCTTCAAAAATAAAATATGAATACCGAGGAGCTATGATTTATATTTAATGTCAAAAAGGTTTCAAGGAAAAAAAATTAAATACATGGCTCGAATCCAAATCTGAAGTGAAATTAACTCTTTTTTTCAGAAGTTTTCGTAAGTTTACTGCTTCAACTAACTTACTTCCTAATGCATTTTTAACATAGAAAAATTGTTTCGTACTTTGTCCTTTAAAAATAGTTAAATCTCAAAATACTTTTTATTCAGAATTTCGACTTTTAGTCTAGTTTTAATTTATTTATAGAGGAAACTAAACAATTTTTCTTAAGCCATTGCATATTTAAACGTGAATATTTTCAAACAGCATTTTTGTTGCACCCACTTATATGAAATATTTTATAACTTTCAAATTTAATAAACAGAAACAGTATTCTTAATTTAAAACATATGTCAGTCTAAATTAAAGCTAGAATTGCATTTAAATAACTGAAGATATATCATAATCACACTGATATTACCATCATATTTGTTTATTTAAATGTATCGGATATCTCATCTTCAAAATACCTTTTTTAAATTCATGTATGTAAACTTTTATTGATCTTCATACTTGATACTAGTTTTCTCAACACTGAATATTTTTTCAGCTTAAGATATTGGGAAAAAAATTACTTCTTCTTTCAGATATTTAAAAATATGAAGCCTTCATTTTATAAAATTCTTTTTAAAAGGTTTATCAAAAATGTAATCAAAAAAGGTTTTTTTCTTATCTATTCAAGTTTTCCAGATGTTTCACAATTTTTTTCAGTGAATAATTTGTGTCGTTTACACGATACAAACTTTTCAAGCATTCATTGGCAATTTATAAATGAATTATAACTGAATCTGGCATAATGAGTTGCTTTTTTGTATCGTATCTAACCAACTTTTTCTTTAAACACATTCAAATCCATAATTGATTAAATTTCTTTTTCAAAACCTTATATCTTTATAAAGTCTTAGGATTAGAACTTGGCTTCTATAGACATTGATTAACAAGTCTCCATGCTAAATATTGCCTTTGTCAATATACTTTTGCTTATTTTACTAAAAGACAGTTTCTTCAAAATTCAAAAGCGGAAATCAGAAATTTATTCATTTGACTTAAAATCATCCAAAAATTCAGAAGTTTGATTTTTGTATGTATTTGTTTGCTAAAGGATATCAGAAATTCAGATATTTCTTAGAAAAATTACTGAACCATGCAAGTATGCAGATCTAGAGAAAAGTAACGAAATGCAGTCTATTATTTTCAGGTGCCCTTTGACTGCTTTGAATCGACACGAACCTAGAGCTATTCATGCAAGAGAAGGAAGAAAGATTTCCACTCTACTTCGCCAAAAGATTTCACCTTTTTCCCCAGAACTTTTTGGGCTTCTATCAATCTCGTGGTAATAGAGATTTTATTTTTTCCCCTGCAGTTATATAAAAGGAGAAATGAAACTGCACTTAAAATTGATGGCTCGTAGATGATGATTGTTTGCTTACTTATGAGATTTCTTTTCAAAGAAATGCGCCATTAAGTATTGCTGTCTTTCTTTTGAAAAAATTCTGGGAATAATAAAGATGAATTTGTTTCATAAAACATTTCTACGGCTCGAAGAGATATACGCTTTAAAATACTGTACAGAATAACTCAGAGAGTTTTGCTGAAATTAGATATTAAAGCGAGAATTTGTTTTGACTTTTCAAAATACTGTCATTATTATAAAATAAAAAAAAATATGAAATGATGTATTTGTTTTAAAATCTTCATTTGATGAATTACGATTAGACCTAAGAGAATCTGCAGTGCTTTTTAATAATTAATCAAGATAATACCATCTTCATATATCACGCGAGGTGATTCAAAAAATAGTGTGATTATTATTACACGAGATGGAAAGCACAAAACAAACTACAATAAAGTAAGGATACATATCAGGATAAAATACTCGAAAGAGAAAGAATATGCGCAGATATACCAAAATAACGAATAGGAATTCTTTATTTGGATTAGAAGTTATTCATTGAATGTATACATAGACATGCAATTTTACAACAAATGTTGGAAGGTTTCATTATCCTTTATTTTCTTTTAATAGCTGAGCCGTTTGTGATGCCCGGTTCTTTCTATATTGCTTATGATTTCAAAGATGTCTTTGTATGCAATGGAGATTGTTGCTACAAGGTCCTGTTTAATATTGAAACCTATTTAGTATTAGTGAGATATTGTGTATTCTCCAAAGGTAGAAGGAAATTTCATAAGATGGGTGCTAAAATGTACCTAAAGTGTTGAGGAACTGGACCTACTTGGTGTTTCCACCAGATTATTCTATTTTTTGGTTGTTTTCTGGATTATAATCTGATTGCTCAAACACAGTTTGTATTTTTACTCATATTTTACTATGAATATGTATGTTGAAGAATATTAGGATAAAGTGCTTTAACGTATGATAACGTTGTACTTCAAAAACCAAAAACGTTGACTTCAAAAACCGTATATACATTTAAAACTTTCATTGACGGGACCCGGAAGGAAAACCTTTTTGCGGCCACAAAAAATATTGAAAAGAATGCATATAGAGAAATTTACTAATTAATTATGAACTTATTTATTAATTACTGATAAATAATTAACTTGAAAAACAATAATAACTAATTAATTATTAATTTATTTTATGCAAAGAAAATTACACGTAATTTGTAGCATAAACTGAATAAAAGCATTTTTACTAAAACATGTTGTGCAAAAATTCTTTCATATTTTACAAAAAATGCTTTAAAATTAAAACAATTTGCTTCATAATTGTTTTTTACTATTGAAAAGTTAACTCTGGCTGATATCATAACGTTTCAAAAATAGCTTATGCGATTTATTTTTAAATATGCCTTTACCAATAATTATTTTTGTTGTGCATATGATTTTATTGCAAATTTTGTTATTATGCACTGTAATGCCAAATTATTAGAGATATTGTAATATTTCATAGAGTAATATTTGAATTTTTCGATTTGTGTATAGTTATCCTTAAAAGTCATAAATATATTTTGAGATGTAATTTATGTGCTAGATGACATAATTCTGATAAAGGACAGTTTGAAAGACGGGAAGGTAATTTTTCAACTTTTCATAGGGTTAGGCTTCCTAATTGAGCAATCAGGGGTTTAATTGAGATCCTAAAGAAAAGATAATGACTTCTTATTAGGATATCAATTCTGTCCTATCGATCGCCGAGAAAATGCAGAGTGCACTTTCTTGGTAACTCTTCTGCTTTTCGGATATTAAGAAAGTATTAAAGTAACTTCAATCAATATCGATATCAATAATTATATGGGAAATTTATGCAACTGAAACTTCTGTTGTGATAGTGTTCTATAAATAATTTCTTTATTATAATTGAATTCGTTGATTATAAAGTTTGAGCCTTATTACTAGAATTAGACACCAAGTTTAAATATCTGGCAATTACGCATAAAATTAAAGTGGATTTTGCACAAAGTATTAAATAATATTGTTCTTTTACTTCAAAATTTCTTAATTAATTCTTATATCCTTTAATTGATTATTACGTTAATAAATGTAGATGACATTTGTTAGAAAGAGCGAGTTTAACATATTCAGAATGCATAAAGATTATTAAGTGGCAAAAGGTCTTTTAAATTTTCTTCATACTCAAATCCTTTTTCATAAAATTCCCGGGGACGTTGACATTGAGTTAAAAATTAATTTATTGAAATGACTCTCTAAGTTCCTATGTTCATTTTTACTTTGCCTAATTCGCTCATTAGTTTTAGCATTTGCAACGATGGCATATAAAATTTTTTTTCGAAATATAAATGAGGAGGGAAACGTTTTTCATATTACTTTAATTATTAAATGACAATTTTATGAGACTTATCGATTTCCACTTTCATTTATACTTATCAGATAGAGCAAACTAGAGATCTAGCATCCCGATAAACCACTTCTGGAGGTTAAAAATTCTATTTCCTTTTTAGTAAAAAAATTACAGGATACACAAACTGATGAATAGTTTAAAACGTTTTGATACCACTCTACTACCTTTAAGATCTCTTTCCTTTTCAATAATAAATTTTATATGATACCTGATATCAAGAGTACTTTCAAAACGTTTTGATCTCCCTCTACTACATTTAGGATTTCTTTTCTGATTAGTAATAAATTTCCCATGTTATCTGAGATCAATAGTAGTTTCAAAACCATTTTATGCCACTCTAGTCTCTTAGAGGGTTAACAACTCTCTTTACTTTTAAGAATATATTTTAAATCATACATGGGCTTCAGAGTAGCTTCAAAACGTTTCGATCCCGCTCTTCCAATTTTGGGAGTTATCAACTCTCTCATCTCTAATAATAAATTTACATGATACACTATCTGACCAAAAGTACCCAAACACCCAGTGATATGGACTTGGAGCGTACTGAGCCTCATATTAATATGTTGATGACCCTCTCTTGGCATCGATGATAACTCGAACACTTCTAGAAAGACTTCCCACTATTTCTTGACTACTACAGGAATGTGGCTACAGGAATTGACTTCCAGGCCTCCATCAGAGCTTACGAGAATGCTTTCAGCTTGTTCGATTAAGCTGACTATGTAATCGGTGTTCTAATTTGTCCGAAAGGTGTTCTGTGAGAATTGTATCAGAGCTCTGAGAATTAAAGTTCAGTTTTTGAATATCCATTTCATCAAATCACATCCGTGCAAGCCTTGATGAGTGAGTTGATCAGTCTTCCTGCTGGAAGAGAATTGGGTCTTCCCAAAAAATATTGCCATAGAGTTGGAAGGGCAGCATTATCCAGAATGTTCACATACATTTTATGTTTCCAACTACAGGAAATAACGGAGCCAGGCCAAACCATGAGAAATACATCCACACCATTGTGATCCCATCGCCAAATTCAACAGTCGGTATAATGCAGTCACTAAGAAACGTTCGTTTTTCATCTAGCAGACCGAGACGCGTCTATCCAACTGTAAGACTAACGAAAGATTCAGAATTCCAAAGAACAGTTTTCAACATGTGCACAATCCAATGGCGGTCAGCTCTGCACCATTGCAATCGATGCTTCGCACTCTGTGGAGTGATGTTCGGCTTGATTAGAGCTGTACGGCCATGGAATTACAATTTTTTAAAATTCTCAACGAACAGTTCAGCTGCTAACATTAACTCCTGATGAGCTTGGGAATCAATTCTAAGAAATTTCCACCAACGATTACTTGCGGTTTTGTTCCACTGCTCTTTTTTTAGAGTTCTGAGATTGCGATCACCAATCGTTTTCGGCTTAACAGTTTGTTTTTCTATAGTTTCACTTCTTCGACATGCGTAGTGATGTTCAGTCCAAACATTTACATCATTCTCAGTGGATTTAGGCTTCCGTAGAATATCCGCAATCTCATCAACTGATTTCCCACAAAAGTGGCATCCACCTATACAACCAAGGCCAAACTTACTTAACTCCTTTGACGTACCTATTGCCTCACAAATGCATAAACACAACCTGACTATTAATGCTTTTATAGTTTTCGATTACGCATCAAATTGCGTCACTCACCAGAACCTTCTTTTTAATGGGTATTCGGATACTTTTAGCTCTATAATAGTAAAACCTTTTGATCCCACTTTACTACATTGGAAGGTTACCGATTCTGTTTCTTTTTTAGGAACAAATTTGGCGAATATATTATATAAAAAAGGGATTAGATAGTGAAACATATTACAAATGGCAGATAACAGATCCAAGACAGTGATTTAGTGATATAATATTTGTCCTACCATGAGAAAACAGCAATACATCTCATTATAGAAAAAGGTGAAGTCAATGATATAAATCATTCTAAATTACTCCCCATTCTTTTGTTTATTTTTCCTAAACATTATCATAAAATGTCATTTTTAATAGTTGTTTTGGATTATCAGCTGAATTATTTATAAAAAATATGAAATTTTCTAAAAACACAGGATATGATTTTATTTAATTTAATCTACGATATTTCTATAATTGACAAATTTCCTTCTTTTTTGGATTTAATTCAAATGAATCTAAAAGCCTCATTAATAGAATTCATCAACATGACTAAAGTTACATTAAATTCTTTTTAATATTTTTTTAAGTAAAAACTATAGAAAAATTGGTTCGGTGAACATCAATATTAGAATTATAACTTTACATTGAATCTATTGGATTTATTGAAAGCTGTAAGAAATGGTCAAGAAAGAATTTTATATATAAAATTGTGGAGAGCTTCTACAGCAATCGCTGTTAGAAAATGTCAGTGTTTTAGATCTGACTTTTTATATAAATTTTAAATACAGATATACAATTTAGTAATTTTGTTTTAATTTCAAATTTTAAATACCTAATGCCAAAATATCATAGAGGGCATATAATTAATTTTTCTAAGTAAAGTGTTTCCTTACCAATTAAGGTACTAAATTCAATACAAAGTGATGTGAGATTTTTAAAAACTTAATTTAATTTCTATGCCTTCATAATTCTATTAGCCTGTATCATTTTAGGTTAGAATCTATATACTCATGCAGATAATATTGAGAAATTATTATTATAATTTAAACAAAAAAAATACGCATTAGATTCTAACTCATGATGTTGTCTTGTAAGGATATTCCGTCATGTTCTATATTTGAGAAAATGACATTTAAAAATGGAAAATAGCATTAAAAGTATGTAAAAGTATAAAAATTAGTGTAATTTAGCAAAAAATTAATCATAGAAATAAAATTCCAATGGTTTTACAAAAACACCGGCTCAAACATTAAGAATATTAAATTTAAAAAATGCATATATTCGTTATTTCTACGACCTGTCTTAAGAAAAAAAGTTATTATTTAATATTATTGAAATATTAAATTATTTTTGACTCGGGATAAATTCTTTTATGAAAGCTTAAAAGATGCTGAGTAAATAAATGAGTAAATAAATAAATAAAAGATAGAGTAAATAAATGAACAATAGGCTTTTATTATTTATAATAATATACGTGGTTGGATAGATTCTATTAATAAACTTTATTTAGTTAAGTGCTATTATTACTGCATTCCCTGAAAGCCTTTTCCATTTTCGATTCATGAGTGCTATTTATATATTTCTCCCTATGATAAAGTCCTCCCAATTATATTTCGATCTACTTTTACTTTGTATATATATTTATCACACTAAGAATAGCATGATCAGACTTATTGGTATTATTATATATTTCAACAGCAATGTATTTTGGAAATAGATTTGGACATTTCTTGAAAATGTTTTATGTATTACAATTCAAGAAAAAATGTTTGAAAGATGATTTTGGATAATATTTAGACTCTAACAACCATTCTGGAAAGCAATATAATCTGAAATAAAGAACAGGCTAAAATTTCAATAGATATGTTTCCTCGAATATTTCGAATGAAATTATTAGTAGTATTTTCGAATGAAATGCACTGAAGAAATGTGCACAGTTAACGTTGCTCAATTTTGCAGTTTTTAGGAACGAAATTTCAAGAAAGATTCCTTCTCTTTTCCTTAAAGAGTTTATTTCTCATCACTATTCTTTGATGACGATTTTTATTTGCACCAATAAATTTATTAGAAATATTAAGATTTCTACATATTCAATATTAACGCAGTTAGAACATACAATTCTGAGATCCCTTGCATGAAATAAATTTCTAAATGAAATGCTAATTGGTTTAGTCAATTTGAATCTTTAACAAGTGGTTGTTAAAATACTACATTATTACACTTAATAAGAAAATGTTGATGATTTGTTATTAAATACCTAAAATAGAGTGAACTAATTCAACTGTCTTGTCAATGATTAACGATGTTCTAATTTTGTTTAAAAGATGTAATTAAATACTAAAGGATGCTCTAAAATTAACTCATGATTTGAATTTGCCACTTCCTTGTAAAATGTTGGCAACCCTACTAAAGAAACGATTTGACAGCTAATAGTTTAGGGAAGTAAAAATAAAGTGCTAAACTATTCAAAAATCCTTTTTTTGCATTGTTAAACAATATTACAAAAATAATGAAAGTCTGACGATAACAGATTGAGAATTGATTCCTTAAATTATGGACTTTAACACTTTTGGGTTTCTTTTTACTGGGTTATTTGTAGTCAAACGCCAATGATAACAAGTCCTCAAGCCCACGTGCATTTCAAAGCTACATCAATGTAATTCAGCTATATTTATGCAAAATTTTCATGGATCTTCATGGATTGCAAAATCTTCATGGAATTTTTCGATAAAAGAGTGCATATGTGCTAACAAAGCGGTGGATGCCCTTTTCTCAATGTGTTATTTCATACGTAACCTAACATTTGTACTTTACGATTCAATAAAAATATAACAATTTAAGAAAAAATGTTTTTTTTAAAAAATTAATTTAAATTTTACGTTAATACGTTGTTCTATAGTTTAATCCTCATTTTTACTAAACTTAAACTATCAGTTGTCGGATAGTTATTTTAATATGATGCCAACACTTTTCTGCACGAATGGTGACAAATTAAAATAAATTTATTCATTTAACAGAATAAAACTGCATATAATACATGTGAATGGTTTTCCAACTTTTAGAAAAAAAATAAATTGAAATCTGCTATCAAATTACATGTTATCATGTGAGAGCATTATTATTTTTAGGCATTGTTTGTCTTAAGTCATTAACCAATTTAAACAGGTTTGAAACAACCACGTGATTATCAGAATACGCGTGCGCCGATATATCGAGTGCATGACCTGACATTCGTGAAAAGTTGTAACTTTTTTTTGCTTATAAGTCGTCAAATGTGACAACCATCTTTACCCTTTTTTAATAAACCTAACAAAGTGAAATTGGTGTTCTAAAAACAGTAAGTCGCCAATTTCCAGCCAGATGGTTTTGAGGCTTCAAAAATCTCAAAATGACAACACATCATGTACTCACATGATAAAATCATTTTCACAGCAAAATTTTTTAACAAAGTTGCCATCGACTTAAATTTTGAATCATAAATTAAATATTTATTTTTTAAATGATATTTTTGGTAATAAATCGCCAAAAGTTAGAGCCTTCTGCAATATTTTCTAATAACCCTAAAAGCAAAATAGCCAATTTGTTGCCTACAAATTTCGAGGATTCAAAACCTCATGTCATCATGTTCATCAACATCATGTTCTCACATAATAATAATATTAGAAATTTAATGTTACTAGATAAATTATTATAACTGATAAAATATATATTATTGTATTATTTAATTTGAAAAATGTAAATTTCAAAGGTTTTATATAAATAAATTATTTGAACTTATAAAGATTATTAATGGAATCTGAAAACTGTTATACGGAATATTATCATTATTATGAACCACTTTCTTTTAGAAATTTAATGAAACTTTTAAAAATATCAATTTCAACTCTCTTATGTGAATAAAAAGTAATTTTTTCGCTATGATTTGTAATACATTCGGTCAATTGAGGAATATTTGTGGAATAAGAAAAATTAGCAGATAGTAAAGAAGATTTCTTGGTAAATAAAATTGGTAATATAAATATATACTTCCTGAGAACAGGAAACTGGTATAAAAATAAATTACCTGTATTTGCATAAAATCAATATTTTGCCCATTTTTTTATCATTCAATAATGCCTTTAAATCGAGTAATTATGATATTAGAATAAATAATTGTTTTTTAAATAAAGGAATAAATTTTTTCTATCATTTCATCTAATTAACAAGTAATGAATAAGTTAATTTTTTATAGAGATATATCCACATATTTATAAAATAAATTATATTTGTCGCATTCGACTTTAATTAGCAGCGTATTATTATACTACAGTAGTAAATTGCTTTAATTTTTTTTTAGAATTTTTTTTTCGATCAAGGATATGCATTAAAGACTTGATTTAGTTCTCAGAAATCTAAATTAAATTAATTTTTATATTTCAAGAAGCTTGATATCTTGTTGTCAATTAGATCGTAAATCCTTCCTGAAAAGTTGCTTTTTTTGCTTTTTACTATAACGTGACATGTATTCTACTTTGAAATAAAAAATAAACTTAATAGACTTTTAAGAAGTATTTTTTAGAGAAGAAATGAAAATTACTTTGGACAATCTTGGTAAAAATGAGTTTTGGTGACAATAGATTTAAAACAAATTATAAACCGTAATTTTGAAAGAAAACTAATTACATTTTGATCTCCGCAGAGATAAATTTTCATTTTTATAGTTACAATATTGCATAGCCTTACTGCTTTGGTAGGATTCATATCAATGTAATTATTTTCCTTGGACTTTTATAATTCCAAGTTATTATCCTAGCATTTTTCAGTGAATTATTTCTTTAAAAATTAATTTCCCTATATCTGAAAGTAATAATCATTGGCAATAAATGTTTTTAATTATAATATTTCGCATTTGAAATTTAATGAATAGGCTTATTATGATATTCTTTAAGCCAGCAAATATTAAATTAAAAACATTATCATTTCCATTGCTGTAATTGCCAAAATTATTATAAAAGATTTTTCTTAATAATAATGAAGGTAATTAAAATACTTATTAGTTTCTCGTATTTAAATATTTAAGCAGATTTCATAAAACAAAGTAATTTAGAATAGTTATCGTACTTTATACTAACAATTATTTTATATTAATTAATTAGAAAAAAATTACTAAAGATGAAATTATATTTAATAGAATAATATAACCATCAACATCGCGCATTTAAATTACTTAAGTTAAGAAAAAAGACGTTTAATGAACTTCATATTTCTGAAAATGGTCATTTGCGTATAGAATATAATTAATTTTATGTAATTTTATTGAGTGAAAAGATAATTTGCTTCTCAATCGAAAAATATTATCGTTTTTGTCTTTTTATGAATACATTAATAGAACATTAATTCAATTACAAATAAAAAACAGTTAAAATTTACTGAAATAGAAAGAATACAATATTTGTAAAAAATGAATTAGTTTTGTAATTATTATAATAATCTTTATATTTTCTATAAATTAATTCCGTTAAAATTAGGTTTTTTTTTCAAAACAGTGAAACAGAAACATGAACAAAAGAAAATATACCTTCTCTTTAAACTGTTATTCAATGAAATATTTTAAAAGAACCTATACAAAAAATTGTTATCACGTTTCAAAACAATTAAGAGAAGAATGTGTAACTTAAGAGTAAGATTGTAAATTAAACTAAAGAAAAAGCATCTTTCCTTTAACCTATTATTTAATTGAATGTTTTTAAAAAGGAATACAATAAAAATTGCAAAATATTTCAAAACATTTAAGAACATCAATTATTATTTCTGGCAGCCCAAATCATTCCGTCCAAAAACAAATAATACTAGTTCTCATTTTTCTCATCATTCGAGAACATGATACTCTTTTGGTTTGAGGTTTCTGAAGCCTCAAAATTCGTAGGCAGAAAATTGGCGATTTATCACTTTTGAGGCCTCATAATTTTTCTTTCTGTTGCAACTACAGTTTCCAAAAGTCAAATACAAATCATTCGACTAGAACTCACTGCTCAGATAAATTCTTTACGTAACCTAATTATTAAAAAAAATAATTTGAAATGGAAGAAACCTCAAACCAAAACAGAATTCTGCATAAATAGAGATCAATATATTCTACTTCTATAATAAAAAATAATTTCAGTTACTTCTAAAAAGAATAATAATTTGTATTACTTCTAAAAGGAAGAACAATTAGAATAGGAATACGAGCATTCTGCTAAATAGAGATCAATACATTCTACTTCTAAAATGAAGAATAATTTGAACTACTTTTAAAATGAAGAATAATTTGTACTATTTTTAAACTGAAGAATAATTTGAATAGGAATTCGGGCATTCTGCTTAAATAGAGATCAATATATTCTACGACTAAAATTATTTACAAGTCTTTATACATTATAAAATGAGTCTCTGTTAATTACTTCCTTTAAGTCATTTAATAAAATTCAGTTTTTCTGTTTTTTAAACAGTTTCTATCTCTTAAGAGTTTAAGGATTAACTAGTTCACCAGGAATATCTCCAGCTTTTTTTCGACAAAATTGTGAACTCATGATTTTACATTATTTCAAATTGAAGATACTAAATAATTATGATATTTTATATCTGCCATTTTCCGAAATAAAATATTAATATTGATAAAAAAATAATGAATTAGTACTTTTGTATAGTATAGAATGGGCATTAAAATAAATTCTGAAGCAATAATGAATAATTTCTTTCCATCTTATATTATCTTGAACTTGTCAGTCATAACATGAGTTAAACAGTAATTTTGAAGTCGAAACATGAGTTCAGTAATACCACTTAGTCTCTAGGGTATTCCGGTATATGGAGATTATGATAAATATCGCTGTAACTAAGATATCTAATTAATAAAGTAATTTAGTAAAAAAAGAAATGCTTAAAACCCCTTTAGAACATGATTATGAATTAACATAAATTTAGCTTATTTTTCATATCATAAAATCCCTTTATGTAGAAGAAACTAAAGAAATCTTAAAAATGCATTGCTAATTATCCCAACTAATCCTAATTGGTAATAAAAACGCCCCTATTAATAGAGAAAAAAATATTTCTAAATGGCTTTGATTATTTCAACTTCAAAATTTTGTAATAAGGACTGAAAGCAACAGAAAAATTGAATATGGCATTTCACAATTTAAAATTTTTCTCATTTTTAAGAATTTCTATGCACTTTAAAATGAAGTAAAGACAGCAATTACAGAATATAAAGTGCGTTATTTGGGTTTTCAATAGATTTTGTTTTATTTTACTGGGCATAAATCTTCTCGTGTATTTTGACAGAAAAGTGGTAGATTCTATCGAATGCTCGAGAACAAAATATAATGAAATTTACAACTTTGGTGAAGGGAAATGGATTTCGCTAGGGGGAACAAACTTTGTCTCAGTCATCCGTTCCCTTTGTTTTATTAAGAAATTATAAATATGTGAGAACTGCGAAATTGACATCGATTTTGAGTGCTTCATTAATTCACATTTCGGTTTAAGTGGCTTAACGAACTCAAAAATTAGTCCCTGTCAATGCAGCAAAGCAAATAAAAATAAATAAAAAAAATGCATTAAATCAATTTCTTACAATAAAATTGTTTTAAATATAGTTAATATTCGTAATAGTTTACTGAATAAATAACTATTAGTTATGCAACTGTTAATTAAAATCTGTTCTTTGATTAATTCATATTTCAGTTTAAGTGACTTAATTATTTTTCAAAAATTATTTTTTATATGTATGAAAACAAATCAAAATAAATATATTAGATAAATTTCCTATAATAATATTATTTTTAGAGTTGGTTAAAGTTGCTGAGAGTTTGCTGTTTGAATGCGAATTAATCATTCAATTAATAAAGAAAAATAAGTATTTTTAAAACTTAGTAATAACTTAAAACAAGTGATAAGCGTATATAATAATAAATAGTATAGAAGTAAATATATATATATTAATTTAACAGTATAATAAATACAAGGAAAATAATTAAAAATATTTTGAAACGCAGTATTTGAGCTAAAATGTTTTAATTTTGACTTTATCATAATCTAGTAAATAGTTTCACTCATTAATTCTTTTACTTAAAAAAAAGGGAAATTTCAAATAAATCAAGTGAATAGTTCCTTCGTTAATTCTTTTAATTAAAAAAAGAGGAAATTAAAAAATGATAATTATGAGTGTATAACATTTTAAAAGAATAAACCAAGATATAGAATTAAGGAAAATATTAGTAAATAAATGATATTAAGGCGTTATAAATAGTGAAAGTTAAACTAATGTTTAAAAAATATGAATTCAACAATTTGAAAAATATTGATAAGAAGTTATGTCAGAATTATTAATAATTTAAAAAAAACCACAACAGATGAAGGCTGAACCATTTCTCATGAGCATAAATTTTCAACAATAACAACAACTAAAAAAGAACATTAAATAAAAAAATCAAATCTTGAGCATAACTTGCATCTATAAGGAATGATTATATCTATAAACCGACATTCAAATGCTGAAATAATCAGTTATTTTTTTTAAAGTTTCTATTTATTTTCAGTACCCGAGTAACCCTACTTGTTGCACAATATTATATAATATTTCACGATATTATATTATATTTTATTATTCAATTGCTAATATTGTTTAATATCCTAATTATTGTTGCTAATGTTTTACAATATATGTGATACTAAAGTAAAGCAATTTAAGTCCATAGATGAATTAGCAGAAAATTGTAATGAAAAATTCGAATCTTTTTCTTGAAAAAAAAAACACCTTCAGAATAATATCTAAAGACAGTTTCATTAAATATGATTTTAAAGCTGTTTTGCTTATTTGAGTTCATACCTCTATCATGATATAAAAGTGCACTAATGTAAAAGGTATAGATGTAATCTAATAGTGCATTATAAAACCAAAAAACTTATTACTCATTTGATATAAAATATTATTTACTGGTTGAATTTATCAGTAAATGTTCTCTTATTATATATCGATTTTATTAAAAAGGACAAAAAATAATCCTTTATTTCTTAAAATTAAAATATTGTTAAAAATATTAAAAGTTCATATACATAATAATTTATAAAAGGCTATTAAAAGTAATAATTGCAAAATTTTTACTGATCTTATTCATTATTTTCCTTTCAGAAAAAAATTCTGGTTAAAGAACTTAATATTTTCAAAAAAGTCATTTTACTATGTAGCGTAATGTGAAGACTTAGAGGGAAAAAAGCTTAAAGAAACTTGTGTAATTACTTTTTGAGACAGGCTAAAAAGAATTAGGACGAACACAAATTACGAAAGGCCAGAAACTGGAGGTTATACCTGCACAATATTAGAGTGAAATAAAAAGAGGAAAATGAAGAATAGATATGCATTTGTTAAAAGGCAAACATTAGAGGCTAAAAGCTTAGAGGATTTAGAAAAGGTTTCATCTTTTAGTGAGGAGTTTTCTGCATACTGACTGTTCTTTTATCAGGGAAAAGTGTCATTTTTGGGAATAAAAAAATAAATGAAAAAACTATTTTTACGTCAGTTTCAATCATAATTTGTAACACAAACATTTGTTTTGGATTATTTCCTGGTTATTTTCATATCATTTTATTTGCAAACTCATTTAAACATTTTAAAATTATTCATACAGTATGTGGGCCATCCTAGGGAAACATTCAATCTTCTAATATATTGTGTTTAAAATGGACAGCTCATATATTCGTAATTCTTTTTACTATAAAGAATGATATTGTGCTAATTTTCTATCTTATGTAAATATAAAAAGATGTTACAAAAAGAAAAAAAATCAGTTGCCAGCTTCTTTATGTAATTTATTATTATTATAACACTTTCTGCTAGAATAATCTGAAAAAATGAAATAGGTAAGGTCTACGAAAATTTTATTGAGAGCTACATTTGAATCGGCAAATATTTATCCCTGTTGAATAGTAGATAATTGAACTTTACGATCATGACATTGAGTTCTTCTTGCAAGTAGGGTAGAAGTTGTTATATATGTATAGTTCATTTTTCTGCAATGGCTATAACTATGATGAGAGATCAAGTTATCTCCACTTTGGATATAGAGCATATAAAATATTTATTGGGTTGGTTGAGCCATGATCATGATAGCCTTCAGACTCTATAATTTCAGTTTTCGCCTACATTGAACGTTATTTATCCCCTACTACATACCATTGAAAACTATTTACTAGCTATTACATACTACTGATGACTACCGACCACTTAGCCTACCCAAGATGTTTAGATTTGTCTTACTGAATTATACTGAACACGATATGCACACGATTATACTGAATTTTTTTGCCTTCTAGAACTATTTTAATTCTGCACAAAAATTCTGAAATACTTTTTAAGTAGGAAATTATAGAATGATGATCAAATCAGCCCTGAGGAACATGGATGAAACTACACTTATGAATCATCGGGCCACCACCACAGAAACACAAGCAGAAACTGTGGTTGAGTCCTGACTGATATCACCGATCAGGGTTCAATCCTTCCCTAAAGATGTGCGTCCCACCGTCTATTGGAGAAGCCTTCTCATCCACAATTACGAGGTGCAACCATATGAGATGTTTCAATGGGAAAAATTAAAATTTAATGGATTGGCTTTTGAAAAATTCCTTTAAAATCACAATGAAATATCAATATGATTTTCATTTCTCATTACATCTGCTATAAATACGAATTGTAGACGCATTTCTTACTTTGATTTTTTCTATTTTCCAAATCCGACATTAATATCAATGTATTCCATTTTGTATACTGAAATTCATTCTTAGATATCTATTTTTTGCGAAAAAAATTATCAACATAAATAATGATTTCTTAAAATTTTTTTACTAGTAATCCTTTTTCAAGAGAAAAAAGTTCTTGAGACCACATTTTTGAATTTTGTGGATCGCTTTTCAATAACTGAAAATAAACTTATGCAGGAATTACATTGAAGAGGAATTAAATTTAAACTATTTACTAATGATTTTTTTTGGAAATATGTATTTTAATCATGATAATTATTCATCATTATTCTAATAATGATAATTATTCATCATTATTCTAATCATGATAATTATTCATTTGAGGAGTGAATTTAAGAAGTATTTGTATAAAAGGGTTAAATTCAATAAAAATAAATTAAAATAATCTTTTTCTCATTAAGACAAAAGAGTAACTGGAGTGTATTTAATTTGATAATTGTTTTTTTCATGTATATTTCCGAAACGCAAATAATCATATACCACTAGGATCTAACAAATAATGCCAAATATACTAGCATTTTGACTTTATATATTATTTTTTGGCGATAAAATAAAAATATGTAGAAATTCCATTAAGATCATTCATGTCAA
>JAOUZG010034239.1:1043163-1056232 GCA_026289955.1 Argiope argentata | reverse complement strand
AAGTATAGCTGCGAAAAAATGAATACAATGTATAAATTATAAAAAAAGATTAGAATGAAATCTACTATGCATATTTCAATGTATTATGTCAGAACATAATTTCTTGAGCGACCAAGCACCACGTGCTCGTGCGAGTTCAATTATATTTTTATTCATTTTAATCGTTTCATTGAATGAGTCACTTTACTATTGCAAACGACAAATTTTTTGTCTCGCATTTATTATTTAAAAAATATCACATTTCATATTTATATTCTTGTTGTTACTTAAGCACTTGCCATTGGACAAGCCACACTGATGAAAGCATCAGCAGATTTAAGCATTATCAGCGTCTCTTGTTTTCGAAGTAGCACCAACTAGGGACAAGAGTGTGACTTAGCTACTCACTCATCACACTTTCGCTTGCACAGCCCTTTTTTACAGGGGGTACAGTCACACATCTCACAGATAGCACACAGAAGAACAACCATGCCCGTAACAGAACTCGAATCCGGGACTCCTAGAAAACGAGGAAGACGCTATGTCCTATTTATTAATCTCATATAATCAAGTACTCGAAATGACATCTTTCTAGGTTTTACTTAAGGTATTAATTAACTTATTTTTTTATCAGTGCTTTTGTCAATGCGATGACAACGCATTATTAAAAACTGATTTTTTGAGATTATAGGCGAGATAATAAAATCCTTTTTTTTTGCCTACGGAATTTTGTTGACGCCGAAAACCACATACCAAAAACAACATCATATTCTGATTCTTAAGGCTATTTTAGATCAATTTTTTTTGTTTCTGTTGATTTACAGATTCACGAGGCAACCCTTGTAATAAATTTTGTATTAGAGAGTTTAGATACATTAAACAGAGGTTTAAAATATTTATTAACCCATTTTACACTTCGAAACTTTTTTTTCTTTGACAGGATAAATTTAGATATTTTTGAGGAACTAGAAGGGGTAAAAACTTCCCGATTTTCTTCATATCACCGCTTAGTGAAGCGCAATCATCCAATCGTCTAGGGATTCTGAAACGAGCAATAAGTAAAACAGGAAATGCATGTTTGTTTAGTGTAACACAATTTCTTATTATTTTAAATGCATCCTGAATCGAGAATCTTCTGTAATATTCTTGTTTATTCAATATTAAGATTAAAGTCTTTTATTCATAAATTTTGTAAGGAAGTGTCTGTGATTTAACATCACATCGTGGAGTTACTAAATTGAAACGCAGGTGTTGTTGTCCGTTGAGAAAGACATAATGAAGAAAAAAATGGAGGTGATTTTTTTGTTGAAGACTTTTTTCCTCATTTATTTTCAGGTAAATTAGTTTTTCTGCCCCATATCATGTGAAGAAGGCCTTTTTTTATATCTTGTAGCATTATTTCTCAATTTTTAATAACATTTCTCATCTGAGAATTTTTAATAAACTATTCAATCGATATTTTATTAAATCTTCCTCAGGGCTTTCTATCTTTGAACCTTTGCTTTTTTTAATGAGTTGTCTTTACAATTTACTGAAAATGTCCTTATAACGCCATAAAAGAACTTTTAGTTAGATATACGCATTGACACATCGGATTTGACCCTTTAAAAGTTTTTTCAACGTAAACATGTTGGATTAAAATAAGCCCAGTTTTGTTATTGCTGCTGCGTATTACTTAAAGTAATTTGAAATTTGTTCTTTATACTTTTATTTCTTTCATAATTAATAAAAAAGAGCTACCTTTTAATTTCTAAAAGGTAAAAGGATAGTTGCGTTTAAACAACAGATTTTGGGTGAAATATATGCTTTGAGAGTGACGCAATTATCAACAGAGAACAAAGCTATTCAGCATAATAATGTCTATTCACATTCATACCGTTAGTAAAATGTGGCAAGCTATAGGATCATTTGGCCTAGACTTATCAGATTCACTAGTAGCTGGCTAGTAGGAGATAAGTAGGAGGAATTAATTAACAAAATAGCATTAATGCAAAAAATTAAATATTTTTTAATTTATTAAAATGAAATTGTTATTTTTTAAAGATCTGATTACGCAAGAACAATACTTTTACATTAAAAATCTAAAAAATTAAAATTTTGCAATACATAAATATTAATAAAAATCACCAGTAATTTATACTCATTGCTGATAAATTATCCAGTTTGGAATTGCAATTTAAATAGTTAAGATTAGAAGGTAAGCCTAGTTTTTAAAAGCATTTTGTGCAATTCTTATTTCCAAAAAGCTCCATACTAAAAAAAGTTTTAAGAAGCGTTTTAACAAAGCAAACTTCAACATTATTTTGTAAAGTTCTAGTCAAAAGTTTTGACAGTGGGATATAAACCATTTAATCTTTTTTTTTTCTGTTAGATTATTTCAGTTTTCTTATACAAATTGATATTTTTTATCAATTTCATTGGGATATAATCAGAAGAAGAAAAATTGTTTTTAAAAACGGTACAAAGAATCTTAGAAATGAACATTGCCTGCAGGTAAACATAACTTTGTACAAGGCATAATTTAAGGAATTCGACTACAACACGAGTGCATCTACTCCAGCTGAATGATACCAAGTAAAAAATGTCAGACTTTACAAGAACTTTCTCTAGATTTCGTCACAAGGTGTGACAGTTGGGTATAAGCAAATTATCTTCTTTTTGTTTGAAAAGAGATCTAATATTCTAACAGAAAATGATTTTTCCCTTTGTTTCTTTCAAAAGTGTTTTGGTCTTCTAATAATTCCTTTTATGAAATGAGAAAGAGAAGTTTTTAAAGTTAATTTCGCATGAAAAAAAAGCAGAATTTTGATGAAGGAATTCATGGTTACACCGATCCAATTGAGGGCAAGCTAGCAACATTTGGTTACTGATGAATGCAAGATTAATTATTAGTTGAATAGGATCTTGATTTTTACATCCACGAATCGTGCATTTTACATCCTTCCTCAAAACATAAGAGAAAGAATTATAATCGTTTAAAAATTTGAATTCGAGAAGCTAAGAAGCTCCTAATTTCACACCTTCTTCAGGTCGAAATATATATTTCTGAAAATATTCTATTTATCAGTCTGTATATCTGACAAGCTAAAAAAAGTTAACAAAAAGAAATGTAGTGCATAGTTTTTACATCACATATGTTAACTTGTATCAAATTTTCAGCAAGATCTACTCTGAGGAAATTTGTCTGTTCGACTGTTCTACAGATAACAGCAAACGATAAAAATACGACAGCAACGCTTGCTCATGTGCCCCCCCCCCCCGTGCATTTTTATGCATTCGTGTTTTATTCTAGAATAGAATAAAACATTGTTTTTGGTTAATGCGTCTATTAAATGTTTTACCTTACACTCATGGAAATGATTTGGATTTTTCCATAGTAGTAGGATCTCCTAACATTTAAATGATTGTTTACATTTTCTTCCTCCTGTGTTATTTCATATATGAAACCAAACAAAGAAGACTTGAATTTGGTTCTTTTTGAACCAGCATTTAATGTCTCTAATCACATCTCAAATTTTTCATATTTTTCTACATTTCTAATTTATGAAGACTAAAGATGATTTTTATATCTTTCTTGATTATCCCAGCTTACAATAAGGGATCTATATATTGGATAATGATAATTTATTTAAGCCATATTTTGCGCTTTAATCTGATAAAATTTTCAATAACAGCAACAAAAAATGTCCTAAAATTATCTTTAAACTGTTTTATTAAAATTATTTTGATAAATTTTAGTCAATTAAGTTTTCTCTCTAAAGTTATTTTTATAGTTTCAGTCATTATGTTATGGTGTTTATTTTGAACGTTGATAGAACTGAAATCCCCAGATAGATTAATACATAATAAATTTATCCTCTTATTACTTAGACAAATGCGAAGAGAATCATTCAAATATCTTCCAAAACTTAAGAGGGACTATTTCAAAGAAAAGACAAGGAGAGAATGTAAGCAAAAATGATCAGTTTTTAACACCCAGTATAATAAATCAAGTTTTAAGGTGAAATTGAATTTCTTAGCAATAAGTTTTATTCTCATAGAAAAGTTTGAAGAATTTAGTTACATGCTTAAAAATGTTTTAATTCTTTATAAATATTTTAGAACAAATTAGAAATTAGAATTAGAAGATTTTTTTTTATCGTTCTACAAGAATTAATACTGACATTTAATTATCAAATTTAACATTGACCTAGATACTGGTGAACCGTTCCTTACTTCCCGAATGAACTAATATTCCAATAACTAGGTAACTGATGGAAAAAAAGATGAATTTTTATGAAAAAAGAAGCAAAATTACTTAATTATTAAAAATACTGTTGTTTACGTTTTATATACATATGTATTTTATTTAAATAAATGAATTCATAAATATATTAGTCAAATGGAGTTATTTCGCTGTCTTTTGAAGGTTTATTTGAGTTTAAAAAATAAATAAATAAACTTAATCTTAAGCAATTCAGATAGCTAAATGTTGAGTAATTACTCTATTGTTCTTCGTTATTTATAATTTCTGGAAATGATTATGGTTTTCTAAAAAGAAAATTACAGCAACCTTTTTCGTTTTTCTTTCAAATGATGGATAAATAAACGTTTCTGTCATAGATTAATGCAGTTTTCACAGTCCTTTTAAGTCAAGTTCACCTAGAAAAGGGATTCTGATATCTGGAATAAAACGAAAAAAAAAGATAGATAATTAGATTTGTGGGTAGAAGAGAGCAAAAGCTTTTGACAAAGCAATCCACAAAAGTTTCCCTTTGAATTCAGAAAAGTTTGACGCTTTATTCAATTCTACTCTGAAGATAGACTTTCGATTTACGTAATGGAAAGCGATTTCGTGGATTCGAAATTTAATAAAGCCAGGCAACATGTTCGGAATTTTTTTTTCATTTAAAATTCCGAAGTCAAGGCAGAAAAAAAATAACAGAAGAGTGAAAACGAAATGCAATGGCGCCTATTTGATCTTAATACGAGAAGGCTGAGAAATTCGTTTGAAAAATTCAGTAAGAGCAGGCACATGTTCTCTTGGTTCGATAAAAAATTCGTAACTTTTTAAATAAAAATATTTACTTGAAGCTCGTGAAACGTATGAGTAAAAAGAGAAGTATATTTTAGAGTATTTTTGTCCTCTAAATGCCCGAATTTAGTTCAATTTTCTTAGAAAATTTAGAAGAATTCCATTGTATGGTTCTCCAATTTCATTTATATCATAATGAAAATATATTTGATATCATAATGTTTTGTATAAAATATTCCCGGCCTTTATGCAAAGATTTCTGACAATCATATAATTCTATTCGAGTTTTGAAGCTTTGAAAGAATAAACGAACACCCTAATAGTAAATAACCTTATAATATTTTATGCAGAATTTTTCTTCCAGAATGAAAAATAAATGTAATAATAATGGATAATGTAGAAAGTTTGTTTGTATAATAAAAAGCAATACAAACTACTTAAATAAATGAATATAGAAGTTTTCCTTAGCTTATTGATTAATTTTTATACAATTAAAAACAGTAGATAGCATATTCGAAAGAAACACTAAAGATTGTGCAATATTTTGACGATTAACCAACATGAACAGGACTTATTTTCATCATAAGAGAACATTCTGACAGCTTCCTTTTTACCTAACAATGGTTTATGACAACATGGTTTATTTATAACTACATGTAACATTGAATTTATGAAAGTGAAACAAGTCTTTTACAGGAATCATTATTTCGAAATGATTGAATAAGTCGAATATTAAAATAAAAGCAGAAGCAAAAAGTGAGCAATAGAACATCAATGATTACCTACAATATTAATCTTTATTATGCGGGAAGAGTAATAAGTGCTAACTTACTTCACTCATTTGAATCAATGATAAAAATTCCGTAGATTAAAAATTCCAAATTTTTATTTTAGGCTTATGATATGTTTGCTTTAATATGACCTTCTCTTATTAATCGACTTATTTGAATAACTTTAAGTTTTATTATTTTCTTCATTCTTAAGATATTTTTTCTATTTTACCATTCCTTCCATTATTAAGATTTTTTTTTTGCAATTTAACCATTTTCTCCCTTCTTAAAATATTTTTGCAGTTTTCCCATTTCCTCTAAACTTAAGATACATTTTCACCAAAAATATCATTTTCTGTTGGATTGAAAACACTGAACAATTTTCAACTTTACTGTTTCCCCCATTTTTAAGATATTTTTGCTATTTTACAATTTCCTCCGTTCTTAGGGTATGTATGCTATTTTACCATTTCCACTATTCTTAGGACATGTATGCTATTTTACTATTTCCTCTTCTTAGGATATGTATGCTATTTTACCATCTCCTCCATTCTTAGGATATGTATGCTATTTTACCATTTCCTCCATTCTATTGTTATTTATGCTATTTTACCATTTCCTCCATTCTATTGTTATTTATGATATTTTACTATTTCAGCCATTCTTAAAATATATTTGCTATTTTACCGTTTCATCTATTCTTAAGGTATTTTTGCTCTTAAAATGTCATTTCCTACTGAATTGATAGCGTTGAATGACTTTCAATTTTGATACTTCTACTATTCTTCACTAGTTCCAATTTTTATTTTTCGAGTAAGTTAACGAATTCTAGCTACTTTTAGTGCCTCTGTGTTTAATATCACTCTGTATCACATGTTCAGTTTCCCGTACGTAGGTAATCTGTTTTCAGATTAAATGGACACTCAACTGACACGCTATCTACCCTGCATAAATTATACAGCATTTATAATCCTTATTCCTAATCTCCTTGACAGTTTAATCTGAAGATACCATTGCTTTCTGCTAACTCATAAAAACGTATGGATTCACCTTTCTTTTGGTGCTGATTTACTTCCAGTACATTATCGTATTAATTCCTAATGATATCACGCTTGGAATCTCCCAAAGAATAATGAAAGGAATATCATTACGGCAATGGAGAGTCTTCGTTTTTATGACACAATAACCTACCAATCAATCATTTTAGGGGATAGTATATTATATGTTGACATGTAAAGGGAGAATTAAGTTTATAAGAGCAGACGAGCACTAATAGTTTTGTATGGAAGACATTCTAGCTTATTCAGTGTATATTAATAAACTTCTTCTCAAAAATATGCTGCTCGTTTCAAAATCTCTAAAGCTTCTAAATTTGACTTTAATCTAACTATTTTAAGTCTGTACAAAATAAACTTACAAGATCTACTGTTAATTTTTCAATTATATAGAGCAAAAATGAAAAGGTAATATATAAACTTCCCAATCAGAATACTTTGCATCCGCTGCTCATATTCTAAGATTTATACTTCTGTTCTTTATTATTTTACGGATATCCTTGTCACTTCATTGTAAATAAAATTTTTGAAGAAAGGCATTATAAACTCATTATGAAACGACTCGATTAGATGAAGGGTATGCAATATGAAACTATCTTAGTCTCAATACCATTTTGGATATCCTGGAGTTTTATGTAAAGAAATTCCTTTAATGTAATGAAATTTCTTTCCTTTAATGTAAAGAAATTATTTGATTGTTTTAACACAAATAGTATTCCAGTATTTGGAGCAGTCTTAGAGAACATATATAATAGTGCAATTATTTGTGGAACTGTTTATAGAAAGTATGTACATGTCACTAATTTGAACATTTCTTCATTCCATGCTCTACGTAATTTGTTGCGTTCTTCATTCCATGTTCCATGCAATTTGTTGCATTGTCTTTTCCATGTTCCACATAATTTGTAATATTCTTCAATCTCTGTTCCCCACAATTTGTAATATTCTTCAATACCTGTTAAACATAATTTGTAATATTCTTCAATCCATGTTCCCAATAATTTGTAATAGTCTTCAATCCCTGTTCCACATAATTTTCAATATTCTTCAATCTCTGTTTCACATAATTTGTAATATTCTTCAATCCGTGCTCCACATAATTTGTAATATTCTTCAATCCGTGCTCCACATAATTGTAATATTCTTCAATCCATGTTCCACATAATTTGTTGTGTTCTTCTATCCATGTTCCACATAATTTTTCATATTCTTCAATCCCTGTCCCATGTAATTTTTTGTGTTCTTCCTTCCAATAATGATTATAGTGTTCATCATTATGCATTCCAGTTAATTTATAGCTTTCTTCATTACATGTTCCTCGTAATTCGTAATGTTTCATAAATTTATTTTAATCTAAAATTCGCAGTAATTTTTATATATCTTACACGTACCATTAGAGTATATTAAATTCCCACGAGATCCAAATTCGAAATATTAGAGAAATCTGTCTGACTATAATAAAGTTATAACTTTGACCGCATTATTTTCTTTATTTAGTTCTTGATTCATTCTGAAATTTGATCAATATTTCTGCCTTTTTTATTGATTCTGACATATTTGATGATATTTTTAATCTCTAGCTCATTATGTTGAAAACCATTAACCTTATCATGAAGAGTAACGATTAAAAACGTTTCTGTTGAATGAACTGCATTCAGACATAATGTTATGATAGACGATCATTTTTGTTTCCTTTTTAAAGGCATTATCAAACTCTTTTTTTTTAAAGATGATTTCTTCCAACTAAAAATCAATGAACTGTCAGCTGCAGAAGGTATTAGAGAATAATTTACAGTGGGAGGATAATTGGTGAAATATTGTGATCTGCATTTATAATTAATTAAATGAAATTTTCAAGGAAAAAATGCGCTTATAAGAATAAAAACTTTCAGGGAAAAATAATTAAAAAGTAAAATTAACCGTTATATTTTTTGAAGACTTAATTTTAAACATATCTATTTAAAATACCAGCGTAAAGTTCTACTATAATATAATATTATTTTTGAAGAAACATAAAATAAAACTTTCAACAATCAATATTTTTCTTTTGTAAGCCTTTCAAATATGCTTGCTGAGACAAGAATGCACTATTATTCTTTAAAAATAATAATAATCTTTCAAGCAGTAAGGAAGAGATTTGCTCTGTAAAGACATCGTAGATAATCAGATGTCTAAAATATTCTCCAATATAAGGCACTGGTGCATTTTTTTGGAAGGAAGCGGATAAAAGTGAGAGCCTTTTATAAAAAATTAAAAAATAGAGATTATTGCAGATTTTTTTCCTGAAATTATTTCTGAAATTTATTTTGTTAGAAAAACTTCATGGGAAAATTGTTTTTAATACTATGATATCTTCTAGATTAGTACTGTTAAATAATACAAAAAACCCCCTATGTAAATGTATCGTAATATCTCATATGAATCACTTTCACATAATAAAGGTATTTTTTTTGGCGGGGGGGGTAGGAATAGATGATATAATACTTACAAATGAGGTCAGAAATATGGGAATTTCAATCTGGGATAACATATGCTCTTGTTTCGAGGCACCATGGGGGCAGAATTCTTGCTTATTAATGGCAACTCGAGTTCTCACCATGCAAACATTATAAACGAATGCTTTCGATCTGAAGTTGTCACCTGTATGTAGTATTGTCACTGGACTTGAATCCAGTAGAGCATGTGTGGTATATTCTCGATTGGCGAGTTGCAGCCCATCAACTAACATGTCTACCGAAACTTCAAAGAGTATTCCTCGATGAGAATATTTCCTCAAGATCAGATTGAAAATTTGATACTCAGCCTGCCTAGGCATTGCATGCTTCGTTAGGGAGTCCCATATATTAACAATCATACCAATGCATACATGGTATACACACACCGACATAGTATTTGTAAATTGATTCACATACGAAAGAAAGAACGAAAGATTCAAAATTATTTAAAGTTAAAGCCACTAGACCAATAAATTACAAGGAGCTATTTCTTAACAACTATATACCATATTTATTCGTTAGAACCGACATTTTAGAACCGAAAATTTTAATATTTTTTATTATTAAAATTATTATTTTTATAAAAATTCAATTTTTTTTCTAAAAGCTTCGACCCTTTTTTGATAGAACACCATTTTTACGCTACATTAAATTAAGAAAAGCCTTTCATTGAGATTAGCCATATTTCTGCACATTTTCTCAAATTTTAATAAATAGTTAAAAAATATTCTTGTATATAATATACACTCTTTTCTTTTCTTAATTACTAACTCTACACACATGAGTGAGTCACAATGTAATTTTTTTTTATTTGGACGCTTTTGGTGACGTCTAAAAAGGAGTCAGTTTTTAAAGTCGAATAAAGATAATAGAAGGAACCTTAAATTAACAATTTTATAAATGTCGATGTCTAGTCCAAAACATTACAATGTTTTGGATTAGAGACTCACACTATCTATTTCTTTTTTAAATCCCCTAGAATTTTAAAGACTTGCATAAAGTTGCTTAAAAAACTTGAAGCAATATGTTCCATTCGCATCCTTCTCTAATTAGTCCTATTTTGTTTATCTATATTCGAATTTGTTTGCTTTGTACTAAAAAGCTCTAAAAAACTCACTTTAATATGTACATTATTCTGTACATATTAAAAAAGTACTGTATTTTTAAAGTGTAGTACATTATTCTACACTATTATTACATTACATTATTCTACTACATTATTATAAAAGTAAAAAGTACATTATTCTGTACATTATTCTGCCATACATAAAAAAGTGACTAAATATCATGGCATTTTAAAGTAAGTTTAAAGTGGATGTTATTTTAAGTCAGTACAACGAGGTAAGTATGCAGATGTATGAAACCCTAATTTAAAATTTTAGTTTCTTTTCGAACATATGGCATACTAAATAAATTTAATTATATTTTTAAATTAAATCTAAAGAAGAAAAAAAACACTCATTTTGCTTCGATTTATGTTGGTAGAAAAAAATTTCCTTTTTTTGAAATTGTAGAACTCAAAGAAAATATTATAAATCGCCATTCAAGCTAGTAACATTCATTAAATAACGTTTTGGATTTTAAAGGCGAGTTAGAAAGGAGATTTTAAAGGTGATAAACATATTTTAACTGAATAAATATTTTTAAATATTTTGCTGAGAAAATTCAAAACGGGGAATTTAAAAAACAATAGCAACAAATTGTGAGAGAAAATTAGAATAATCGACAAAAGTCATATATTTCATTTGAAAAATATTAAAATTACTATATTAAATAATGATAAATTGAAATTGCAAATTATTTTAGAACTTTAAATAGATGCTGGATTTCCATCAGGGTTTAAAACAGTGAGAACAGAAAAAAAAGCAATAATCGAAAATAAATCTCTATGGTAGTTAACTAATCTTTGTTACAAAAGCATAGCAAGTAAATTCTAGTCGAATGAACATGTATTTAATCACAATCTAATTCATATAAAAATTGTCTGAGAATAATAATTAATAACTAATAGGAAAATAATAATCTAATTGCCTCGAAAAATTCTATTCATTTCTTAACATACTTTAGATTTGGGATATCTTATTTAAAGAAATTAAAAATTTGTGATCGCTAATTACAATAGTTTTATAAAATAAAAATAAATTCTTGGCAAAGTAAAAATGGGTTTATTCAGAAACACCAAGAATAGGATACCGGTAAAGAATAGTAAAAAAACAACAATCACATAAATTATAACAAATTATGAATTAGTATGACCCAAGCTGCGGCTTTAAGCAAAAAAAAAAAAAAAAAACTATATCTTAAAATGGAAAACTTTGATTTCATGCTTTGTTTTACTGTATTTTAGGAAAGAAAAAATATATTTAACGAAGGAAAAGGAAAAAAAGAACTGAACAGAAAAGGTTAAAAAAAGAGTCATAAATTAATCATTTATGGAAAAAAAATGCACTAACTTTTGGTAAGGCGAAATATTATATGAAATAATTAAATTAAAGTCAACGACAGAAAAAAGTACTATGAGCAAAGCACAATGAAAAATTTATTTCATTATATTTTTATATGTATTATGTAGGATGAAATCAGACTACTGCGAAAGAAGTGCATTTAATTAATGTCCAGAAACTCCTGTTGATGATTTGTACCACAAGGAAAATAAATACAGATAAAAGAAAAAATGAAATTTTTTTTATGATAAAAAAGGAGACATAAAAAGCTGAAGGAAAAAGAGATTTTCTAAAGAATTTTTTAGACAAAGGAAAAGTTGTGTTAGAATTATTTTTTTAATGTGATGTAGTTTATATTAAGACCAAAAATGAATATATCAAAATTGAATAAAAGGAGTTTAATCAAGATGTATATTTTTCAGAAATGAATTAATTGCAAAATTTAGTTACAAGGAATTTTCTTGAATAGAAAGAGAATCTTTCATATTTTGTTCAATGTATTAAACATCATGCTTCGTTGTCAATTTTTTTAAAAAAATTAGAAATGATTTCCTTATAAATAAAATGAATTCTAATAAAATTGTTTAATTAACTAAAATGATTTTCATCTTGAAATTACTCTAAATTATAGGATATTACCAAAGAGATTTTGATTTTGATTTATAACACCAATTCTTTAGATGAAGGGCTTCTTTCTCTAGACTTTCATTCTCGCATCATTTCTGACTGACTTTTGTTTTCTATGCTATGCTATTATATGAAGAGTTTCGAAAGACAAATTATTAATTCTTATGTTATGAATAATATTTCATCTATTAAACATTTTATTTTAAAATATATTAAATAGTATAATGAATTATTTAAAAAATTCAATTTCACCTTTAAGTACTTCTGATGTTATCATAATAAGGATAATAACAGTTTATTTGAATTTGAGTAATCTGGAACGACTTAAATTAAACAATAACCACAAATATCTAACATTCTTCTTTACAAGAGACAAACGTGTATTTAAGATTCTGAGAAGAAGATCCCTAAGCATTTCTATTTTACCTCCTGTTCGTCTCTAATGATATTATGGAATCTTAGAGGCGAACTTTGAGCATCCAGGCAACAGAAGGGGGGAAACTTTTCCACTTTAAATAGCTTCTGCCAGGAGCATAACAAAAGGCAGAAATTATGCATGCAAATCACTCTTTCCCTAATTATAGCGACTAATATCTTTTCAAAGTGCTCTTTTTGTTGCCCTAAAGGTATTCCGGGTCTTCTGTGAAGGTTTGGGCATATCACATTTCGCAATTATTTTTATTGT
>JAOUZG010034239.1:1012814-1042763 GCA_026289955.1 Argiope argentata | reverse complement strand
AGTTTATTTTTAATTTGTGTATATATATATATATATATATATATATATATAATATTTTTAATTAAATCAAACAATAATGACAAAAATTTCACTCTCCAAGTATCTTAGGCCAGGCAAATCGCAATCTATCAGTCATAAAGCGAACGCAATATTTACATCAAAAATTTCATACTATAGAGTGAAATAATTTCCACCAAGTTTTAATTCCACCATAGGAATTAAAACTTTCCTTCAAAGTTTATAATTCCTATATGTTTTCCTACTCTTCCAAAACTTGTTCCGAAAAGAATATTCATTAAATTAAGAAAACAATTTTAACTGAAATATTATTTGCACTGCTTTATTCATAAACTTTTGGCGATTTAGTGAATAAAAAATTTCTTTTATTTGAAGAGTATTATTCTGCCTAGACTTATTATTTTATTTAAAGTTGCAATAGCAATTTAAAAGCAGTTTTTGGAAAATTTATTACAAAACGTGTAGTTTGTCAAATTTGAACTATTGTTTGTTTTGTTTCCTTTCCATTAAAATTTATTTAGTTATTATGTGCTCAAAAAATAAATTTCATAATAAACCATCATAAGTTTTGTCTCAGGTTTTCTCCAAATATTTTTAGAAGCCATTTGATTGATTCAGAAAACTTCAACTAAGTACTACTAGATTCTGATGTGAATATTAGCTTAGAATAAAGTTTAAACAAATAAAAATTGATTAAATATACATATGTATTGTCTATTGGAAAAAATATCTGAAAATACGCCCATGTAATATAAAGTGAGAAAATTTGTTAGACGTTAACGGATAAAAACGGTTTTTACAAAGATCTGATATAAAGGTAACAATGCAATGCCGATATGCTGCTTACTGCATGAATAACAATCTTTGTAAGCAGTAACAGACAAATAACAAACAGTTTAATTAGGCAGGCATTTATTTAGGCAGAACTCTTTGGGATGATTTCGCTCAACTAATGGCATCTTTCAAAACTTCTGCCTACTACTCTCTACTCAATGACTTCCTATTTCACATGACCTGTAGCTTCTAAAACAAACATCCAAAATCGATTCCTAAGGCTATTGCAAAAATTCTGGAATATTCGGGATCATTTTTCTTTTTTACATTAAAGTCACTTCCAATTCACCAAGGGATCACTAAATTTGTCATTATGTCATTTGCCATCATCATTAAAAAAGATCATTATGACTTGAAGCTATTCAGTAGCTATTATTATATCTTTAAATCTGTTTTCCATACTAAAAAAATTACTGTAAATTGAAGGAACATTGCAAATTCATAAAATTATTGTGTGCAAAAATCATAAATATATTCTGTAAAGTGTCCCAATTTAATACAGCTTCTAAGTTGATTTTTATTAAGATATTGAATATGCAAAAAGAGAAGGATAAATAAAATTACAGGCAAAAATTCAATATGAAAAGTAAATAAATTATGTAACTATAATGGCTAAAACCTCAATTCATAAATTTAAAATATTTCATATATTGTTACTGAAATATTTTGATATTAAATAGCAAAAATTCAAAAAAATATGCCAGAAATGGAAGTATTAGTAATATTTATATTGAAACTTTGATTTTTTTAATTCGAACTTAACTCTCAAAAAGTTAAAAATAATTATTCTAATGTTTGCTTGATTAAATCTGGAATTCACAATATGAAATGAACAACCTTGAAAGAAAACTGCTTAATAATGAAAGCCTATTTAGTTTTCTTTAAAGTTGTTTCTGGTATATATATCATTTTTATTAATTTCATTTATCCATTTCTTTTATTTGTTGGATTTGCTTTCTTTTAACTTTAATTTCTCCAAAAAAATTATATTAACATTTCTGCATCATTTCTTATGAAGAGAAGTATTATTATTTGGAATTAACGATGCTCTTTCTTACCCTTATAAAATGTAATTTGCATTTCCCATCGTTTAGAGAAAAATTTAATCAGCATGTCATTAAATTTTCCTAAAACTTTGCTTGACAGGTTTGCTCCTTCAATTTTCTTTAAATATTCCGATAACGTCACTCGAGGCGTTTCAGGCAAGTGCACGAAGAGGCGTTCCTTGTTTGACATCTTAAGAATTTTTCTAAGTCAACGCATTGCGCTAATGTATACGCAGTTCAAGACGTTTCATTCTGACCTCGGGCAAATTGTCTGTTAGCTCTCATTCGAAATCAGTTCTTTCCAAACATTTTTCGGGCCGTTTATTTATATTTAATCAAACTAGTAGAAGAATATGAAGGGGATGAACGTGATTCAACAACAGGTGTTCTTGAAATCAATGGTAAATTTATTTTTAAATTAGGTTTTTTGATAGAAAACGAAGTCTTTTTAGTTTAAAAAGACTTGTTGTAGCTTTTATCTTTTGAAAAGGCTCTTTTCTTCCTTTATTGAATTTCAATCGATAATGTACTAACCCGATGTCGTCCTCGTCATCTGACACTTCAAATCTATTTAACTCACAACCAAAGTAGTATATAATTTTGAAATTATGACAGATTTTATTTATTATCACAACCAGATAAAATGCATATAGGTGGTTGAGATTGAGTTTAAAGGAGTTTACTGGCGCTAAAACAATTTCTTATTATTAAGTGCCACCCTTATGGCATATGCAAAAATTCGGTTCATAAAAAGGCGCATGCTCCCATTTTAAAAGGTGAATCAAAACCTTTGCTTAATGTCATAAATATTCTATTCTAAATTTAAAAATAAAAATAAAACGTTTTATAGACTTAAACCATTAGAAGAGATTGAATAATACTCATACAAGGTAAAAAGGAACCAGTCATTTTTAAAATTGTAAGAAGATGAGGATGATGCATGAAGGATGTCTTTTTAAACATTGTGAGGAGAATAAAAAATACTGGACTCGGTGAGAATCAAAACGTGAACACTCTATAAAAATGTGCCGAACTTGGCGCTTGTACATCAATATTGACATATTGTACATGGAAGGGAGGGCTCCCTCAATAACAAATGTTTATGAATAAGTCTTGTAGGATTAATTCATAAACGTTTAATAATTGCATTGAATTTTCTGCTAGGTAAACTAGGCCAAAATTAGAATGGAATATTTGATAGTATGAAGAAAAAAAAGCATACAGGATCTAATAAAAGGAAGTTAAAAAATTGGAAGGAAAAAAAAAGACTCAATAGATAATACTTACGATATCTTTAGTTACAGCTCACTCATTTTAGAAAAAGCCTCAACCAGTTTTAAAAGTACTTATGTTTTAAACCATGTAAGTGGATTTAAGGGTTGCCCTCACAGTTAAAATACTCTAAACTTCCCTGTATATGAATCTAAATTCAATATTCTTGTAGTATCTGGCGCTTTTGATCTGAATCTTTCGAATGATTTTTTTTATCAAATATGCTTTTTAGAAAATGAGTTTCTCTGTTTTAAGGTGCACAAGAGAATATTTCGCAATCTGTTTTTTGTCAATGGACAATGTCTTGTCTTCAACAAGACTATTTATAATCTGTGAAGTGACTAAGCATCATAAAATAAAGATGACATTAATTTTTTTATGCATACTGAATTTATTTAGTTCCATGTTCATTAAAAAATAGTTTCTCACATAAGAAATATGCCAAAGAGAAGTATTGTAAATATCAAAAGATCCAGTCTTAAGATTTTGATGAATATCCATGTTTTCTTGAATGGCTCAAAAAATATGTTTTGGTAAAATATCTATCTCTTGAAATTACTTTTGCGAGTGCGACATATATGGGTTTATGTAATCTTGGATTGAGAAAGAGTTCTAGCCTTGAAATGTTTCAAAATTTCACAGAAGTAGATTGAATCTCCATATTCAACTCATGGATGCCAGTAATGCTGGAACCGAATATAACAATATTCTCCACCGCCTCCAATCATAAACTAGAAATAACCATTTATTTTACTGGAAACCTTATTTAGCTACCTATTTCGTCTTCAAATTAGAAGACTGGACTCTTTTATTTAAAATGCAATCTGTTGTTTGAATAAGCTCTGAAAAATTCTAGATCTTTCTTAAATATTCGAATTTGATTGTTCTCGAACATTCTATATGTGTATAAAAGATGAGTCCCATCAATTAAGGGAAAATGTTCGGTCTCAATCTGAAGTGAGTTAGTTCGTGCAACTAACTCTATTTATGTGTTTGAACTAACTGATCAGTTCTTCGTGACAATATATATTATGATCACTGTAATCGATCTGGTATAGTTACTGGTTATTTTTCATAATCACCAATAAGCTTACTGGTAATTATGTGTTTATTACAAACTTATTAGTGATTATGAATAATTAGCAATATTTTTACATCATTACCATTTTATTAAATTTACCTTAATATTTACAATGTATTATTCCATATGAAATGATGCATTAATTAACCTAATATGTGGCAATCTGAAATCATTTCACTTTTTATGCATAAGAAACATTAAATCCGGATCAAAAGTTTAAGAATAAACTATATTCATGACTAGAAGTTTAAGCGTATTCTAATCCCAAGAGAAAAATAATAATTTTCACAACATTAGAGGAAATGAAACTGATTAAAATTAGATTTCACAAGAAAGAAAAAAAACTGAAAGAGATAAATTATCATCGATGCTGAAAAAAAAACCCATGGAAAATTCAATTAAATTTATCCATTCAGAATTTGCTAACGTCCTTTTGGAATTTGGGAATTAAAAAATCGTGTTATTAGTGATTGAATAGAAAATTGACTTAATTGAGGAAAAATATTTTTAAGCGTATAAATTGTTAAGTGATTGAGATGCTGCGATTGATTAAAGGAAATGGATGAAATTAAAAAAAAGAAGTATGCTAAACATCTTTAAAGAACTTTAATTTAACGAATGAATTGATTTTGAACATTTTAAGTGCTTATTCGAAAGTTTAAATTCATTTACTGACTGTAACTTAATTTTTTTTACTAATGTATTTCGACTAGGGAAAATTTTGTGTTTCTTTACTGAATTAACGTTAAAGTAAACGAAAGAATGAACCCGGGAACATTATTTAATTATTTCTTTTTTGACATATTTTAATTAAATTCTCTACGTTTTTCTTATTATTAGGTACTTCTAAATCATATTATGGTATTTTCGTCTAAGATTAGTCTATCTTGTGCAAGGTTATTAATTAACCAAAAAAAAATTAGAACGAAATTGAAATTTCTGATCATATACAACCCTTATATAAACATAAACCTTCTATGTTTATATGAGTTGTATAATTTTTGTTGAGCTTGGATGGGTATAGCATTGGCTCAAATGGTAGATCCCATTATCATTTTAAGAAGACGTGTCTGTCATACTAATGGGGCAGTGGAGAGATTATATTGAAGAGATCTTGACGGAGTCATGAGATCTAGAACTCTCTGCAAGATAATTTGATTTCGTGGGATAAACAAAGCTTATGTTTGCAGTACAAATAAATTTATTTTTTATTTAACTTATTATTGTTATTCTTATTTTATATTTTTAAACCAGAAGAAATAATGTTTGAAATCTTTAGAAAGGTATTGAATAATGTACATAATTTAATACAAGGGATTTAAATAATGTAAAAAAAGAGGGTCTTATTCATATATTAAAACGATTCAACTCTGAAATAAAATTTTCTGAGGGACCGCAACTTCAGTTTTATAGAAATGTAAAACTGAAGTTGCGAATATATAGTACATACAAAAAGAACAATCACAGAAATATAGTAAATGATTTCTCCTTGATATTTTATACCTTATCTCTGCAATCATTTTTTAAAATTTACTGTAGGGGATATCTTGTTCACTGGGAACACTTTCGGCAATGAGGAAAGATATCCTATATAATTTATATGACTAGAAACTTATTTTTAATTATGTTAAAAAGTACCTATCGATTTCAAAGGTAGAATGTAATTAAAAATGTAAAGAATAACGCAGTTCATCTTTCAATTGGAATTCAAGTGAAAGTGAGGAGGTGAGATGAATAATACATGAAAGTTTCATCGCATCGATAACATTGATGAACTTCACTTCTTTTCATTCCACGACAGTAGTAGAATAATGATAGATTTTAGTATAATATAGTTTCAACTTTTGTTACTGTTAGTTTTCAGAATATTTCGCTAGCATAGAAAACTTAATATTTGTTCTTTGACCAATATTCCAATTATCGATTATAATTATTGATTATTATTAACTAATTATTAAGTATAATTAATATTCGAGTAATTTTTAAGTATAATTAAATATCTTATATAATTATTAAAAATAATTAGGAATTTTAAAAATTAAATATGATTATTTTATTAAAATGTTATTAAATTTATCATGAAAATTTATTTAAAGAATGAATTAAATTTATTGCTTAACTCATTCGACTTTAAGTTTATTATTTAGTTTGAATGAAAAATTATTCACCACGATTATTGTTTGATACCTTTGATGAATGGACATGAACAAAAAATGTATAAAGCTAGATCTATGGTAGGAACTAGAGAATTTTTCTCCCGTGGAACATTTTAAATTTTCAATTTAACGTTAGTTCTATATATTTTATATGTGATGCATATATTAAATAAACCACAAAACATAAATGAGTAAAAAGTCATTCTTCTTTTATACTTGGAAATAAAAGGAATATTTATGTTTCAGCCCGAAAAAATTTATCTTCTTCCTCTGCCAAAGAATTTTTCAATTTTTTTCAATTTTGATGGTAAGGAATTACTTAATCAACTCATTTTTTTATCTTAAGACAATTAAACCTATTTGGAAAATATCAAGAAACTATCAAATTAATATATAAAAATCTTTTCATTTAACCATTTTTGTTAATACAAATCTTTCTTAATACAAATATATATATGGTTATAATCGTTTTATTAGTGGTTATATTAAATATCTAATATATCGGTGTTTATAAATAATTTTAGGAAAAATGTCTTAATTATTGATGTTGTAATATTGAAAATACTGAGGAGTTGTTTTGTCAGGATATGGATGTAATTACATGAGTTTTCAAATGAGAAGGTACAAAACGTTATAGTAAAATAATCGTTAACTTGTTTGCCTATGCCCTTGTAGGAGAACGTAATCATATATATAGGGATGCGATTGGAGACTGAGCACCTTTTCATGAATCATTTGAGCAACAGTGAACTCAATTATACTCTTTTTTATTTCATCATAAATGGTGCTAAGAAATATTTGCCAATTCAGAAAAAAATATAATTATTTTCTCTTACATCTATCAATCTGACACACGTATTCAAATTATTTTGGATCTTTTGTTTTTGAATTGAATGCGACACAGGAAAAATAATTACTTAATTTCTAAAAAGCACATGAAATGTATAAGGAAAAAATCCTGATGTTTCAACTAAGCAAATTTGGTAAAAATTTGGAGTACTTTCTGGAATCTTGGTTGACTGTGACTTGCAAAGCTATTGATGAGTTAGAGAGGCAAACATAAGTATCAATTACCTTGAAGTTCTTTAACCCTGAGTAAGGCTAATTTTCAGCATTTTTTTTCTTTTTCGAGAAAACCTCTATAACCCGAGGAGCGTATTCCAAATGTAAAATATAACAACCTACAAATTGAACTTGTCAATTAAAAATCAAAACAAACACAATATTTGATTTGAATTAAAAACAAATATTCCAGAACTCTTACAAAACAACTTTGCGTCAATTTTAACAACTTTGCGTCAATTTTAGAACAAATTCGTCGGGAAGATAAATTATTTCTTTGATGTAAAATATTGTTTTGGGATCAGATTTTTATGAAACAAAAATCTCGCTTCAATCCTAACAAATTTCCCTTGAGCTTCCCCTTTTAGTTTAAACAAATATTGCGCAAGAGGTTTCAAAAGCAATACGAAGTATCAATAAACTGATCGAGATGTGTCTCCAGGGAAAGAAGAAAGAAAACAGATCGCATCAATCTCCTCGGAATTCTGAATTGGTATTTTTGGTGTGATGAAAGCAATTCACGCTAATGATAGAAATGAGGGATACATTCTAAATTTTACATCGATCCAACTTCAAAAGAGAAATACACTATTTCTATTTATGGTTTAAGAAGTTCAACATAAAAATCTATGAAAATAAAAGATTTTATGTTAAAGATTCATTAAATTTTTTTTCTTTATACATATTGTAGCTGGGAATTTTCTATGTGATTATGTAGTGTTGATTCGTGAAAAGGGTAACATTTCTTGGCTTCAAAATAGAAAAAAATTAATAATTAAAGCCTCTGAAATAGATGAATTAAAATTCTTAATTATTCAAAATATTCATCTTGACAGATTTATAAAACAATTATTGTTATAAAGTTTCCTTTTTAAATGGTAAATTTTCAGATTAAAGAAAATAGAAACATCTCTAGAAAACGAATGATTCCAATGAAACAATCTAATGATGCCATTCAATGTATTAATTTTGAATAAAGTTTGAGTTGAAATATTCTACATGATGTTAATATGCTATAAATATAATGATGCATGAAGTTAACACTATTAAAATATAATGATGCATAAATGCTAATACGCTTTATATATAATAATTAAGGAAGTTAATACGTCATTTTAATGTGTTTTAATAGTGGGTATATATTCTATACGTTTTGGTCGTTCTCAGTTTGGAAGACGAGTTATTTTTTCATTTGCTTTTAAAAATGAAAGCTTTTATCTTTCTTGTTTTTTGTTGCTTCAGAAACACTCGCAACACGGTCCATGTTAATTCTTAACGAGGTCATGCTTTGTTCCTGAATACCAATTTTGGCGAAAGTCGTGTTCCCTTTTTATGAGCTAACGTATTTCTGATCATCATTTAGTAATGAACTCTTGATGCTTTGATTTGGGATACGATTCTTCCCCATTACTGTAATGTACTGCTGAGAATCTTTAATGGAAGGTTATATGAAGGAATCTCTCATTTCCAGAAATTAAAAATGATGCTTGTTTAATCTCGTTTAATTTGATAATATGTCTTTTACAAATTCTTTTAAGAGTGTATTCCAAAGAAATGTGGCAGCACTTTGTTGTCTTTGCTTTGTAACATAAATTTACTAGTGTAGAGAGTATAATGAATTATTTTTGCATTAATTAATTTCAACTTTTTAATTAATTATACTTTGCAATTTTTCAAACTTTTATAAATCTATTTAATAATGATTTTGTAAATTTCTTACAATTGAGATTACAATCTGTAAATAGTAATACATCATGATAAATAAGAATTCATTTCCTTATCATTTTATTCACCTTATATATTTATTTATTTACGTAATTTTTTAATAATATTACAGTGCATGAATAATGTTTAATTTTTTTTCAAAATTTAATTCCATCTAAAAATTTGATTCCTTGTTGATTTTAGCATTTTTTCTTACAATTCGCCTTAAAATTTATTTTTTTTAATTTGATTTCTTTAAAAGAAATATTTTGTCAAAACGAGACCAAAAGAATTTCCAAAATATTTTTTCTAGAGTTAAAATAGCCATTCAAAATGTAATAATAGAGCTATAAAGTAAAAGCTGATAGATTTTACTAAAATTTTCGTTCGCTTATTTCATTTATAATTTAAATCCATAAAGAATTCTTCGAGGTGAATAAAAACTTTGTATTCATATTTGCTTTTATATAAAAATTCGTTTTTCAAAAAGAATTAAGAGGATTTTAGTATACCAACCGGTTTTAATATTTAAAACCATTCTCAAAGTAAAATTATAAAAAAGTTAGAGATTTTTTCAAAGGATTCCTAAAATATCAGAGAAAAATAAATCCAAGAAATCAAGGGAAACTTTTGCCATTTTTAAATATGCAGCTATAAATCCACAAGGAAAAATTATGAAAATCGAATTCATACCCCAAAATAAAAAAAAAAAAAACAAATAAAAAAATAAAAAACCTACAGGAAATGTGAGACTATCTGACTTGACTTGCTGTCGAAATATATAAAAAAATTCTTGATATCATCGCACTAAATATCAGTCTTAAAGATCAAAATCTCTTCTAGAAAGTTAAAAAAAAGCCTGTGATCGAAGATAACGCACATTAACACCCTCAGCTACCCATTTTTTTCTGTCGTCGTATCTATGCTCTTTAGAAGAAAAAATGCTTTGCTGTTAAAAAAGTCACTCGAACCGAGAAGAAGAGATTTGTTCTAAAAAACAACTTAAGTAGTCTGATATCTTGAACCCCCCCCATAAAAAAATCAATGCATTGTTTGAAAAAAAAGAGAAGAGATAATTGAAGCTGTTGAACCGTAACATCCAGAAGGTAGCATTATTCTAGAAAAGTACCGCAATTATTTCACAATTTTTTTCGACAGAATTATTTCCTGAGGTATACATCTAGAATGCGACTGTAAAATAAAATGTACCGGTTGCCAATTTATATGAACACACCATTTTTTAAATGGCGTTATTTTTTTAAAACGTTGCATTTGTACCATTTAAAAAATGGTTTAGAAATGGTGTTTTTAAAAATGGTACAGTGATAGAAATAGTTAGTGTTCTTTAAAGAATATGTTTCTTAACAATCCCTATTTTTCATAAAATGCAAGAAAATTGGTTCAGAAAATAATCAAAAGAAAAAAATTTATAATGAGCGAATTTTTAGAAAATAACAATAAATTTACATTTCAATCATGAAAATCAAATATTTATTACTAAAGTAACATTTTTATTTAAAAAATAACAAATTGAAAAAAGAATTTTTATGAAATACTTTACATGTAAACAAAACAAAATTATAAAGTAGAGTATGGAAAGTTGTTATAAAATTAATGTATTGAGATACGACTTTTTCTCTATGACTTAAATTGAAATTATTATACAAAAATTGGAAATCAAAAACAATTCTCTAAAAGTAATCCTGGGTAAAATGATATTTAATAAAAATAAAAATATTTATATTGAAATATGTTGTGAATGCATTATTTCAACAATGCATACATTTTATTGATGCACTAACAATTTGAAATGAATTGTTACAATAAAACAATTCTCCCCTATGAAAATTATTAAAAAAATTTACTCAACAAATACTTAATTTTCACTTCATGCAAGAACTTATAATGATGTATAATAGTGAATTAAAATCAATTAAAATATAAATAATTAAAATCAAGTTGTTATTAAAATAATCTTAACTATTTAAATATGAGCAATACAAAATAAAATATATTGTACTTTTGACTTTTCAAGCAATCAAAAGAAGTAAATAAACATATTTAATGATACAAACACATCTTAATAAAAGTGTTAATTATTAAAAGCGGGAAAAGAATGATTTCCATAAAAACATACAAATGAAAGTGCTTTTAATTTGAAAACTAAGAAAAGAGAATTCAATTTATTTCTTTAAACTTCCTTAAGTTGCAATAAATTTCATTTCCGAATGGTTTCAGGGCATTTCGTGAATATATATATATATATATATTCTGTTATATGTCATACATTTTGATACTTTTTTATTCCTAACTATAATAATTAATCTTGAGAAGAAGAATAATGAGCACAACCTAAGAAAAATTAAAATTATTATGCTTTAAAGTTAGTTAATTGGGATTTATGCTTATCTTTTGATGATTAAAAATAAATAAGAATTAATAGTATCATTGGTTTGCAATATAAGAAATTAGGTAAAAGATTATATTTATATTATTAAAATAAATTTCTTGTGTCTTAAGATATTTGTATTGTAATTGGGGTAAATTGCTTTTCTATAATTATCTCTAATTCAGGGATGCACAACCTATGGCCGGTGAATGTTGTTGATAAAGTAAAGACTGATTTAAAATGAAATGTGGGTTTTTCAAATAAACAGGGAGAAAAGTCTGATTTGAAATCGATTCTACATCGGAATAAATATTTTACAGTTGTTCATTAAGTTTATTTACTTTTTATTACGCGGCTTTTCAGTTTGTTCCCTTCATGGCTACCTGCGAGTACGAGTTCTCGTAAAATAGAAGCTCGCGGAAGTGATCACTATGATCATAAACAACACAGCGTGGTTTTGCTTGCAGATCGGTTATTTCGTAATCGCAGCAACAGAACGGGTCAGACATTCTCTTTTGATTTCGCATTTTTAGTTCAGCATCTTTCATTTTATAAAGGCACCTAGAAATATTTTAGCAAAATGAGAGAGAAAATTAAAGGTGATTTTCAAAATTAGAAATTTCAAGATTAATGGACTTCTAAACAATGTTTCATCTAATACAATGATACTGTCTCATGCTTGATATGTACTTGCAAGATTTCTGAGGCAAAAAAGTATAACGTAAAGCGGCATTATGAAACCAAGTGAAAGCATTTTGCATCTATGAAAAAATATAAACTATCTCAAAATAAAAATATAAAAAATAAAATAAAAAACTCCTGAAAAATAATGATAAAAACATTTTCATATCGACTTGAAATTAATGAAATCATTCATTTAGCGATGCCTGAGATATTTAAATTCTTCCTTCTTTTTCTTTTATATGGATGACTGAAAAATTATTAAGTGTTGTTATCTTATAGGGCACAAACATTCGTACGTTTAGTAATATTTCTAGAAATAAATTGATTACGTGAATCTACACTGCGCAATATATTTTTATTCAGTGCAAAAATTGTCGTAATCAAAAGGAGTTAGAGCTGATTTTAAATCGTTCTGTTGAAAAAGTTAGTCCAAAATAAAGTATTACATTTGAATGTTACATAACCAAAAATGATTTATCTGTTCGTAATATGCTCTTAATATCAGTTTAAAATTTCATTGTGATAAAGATGAATTTACTTAACAAATTTCTTAAAATTCTAGAACAACTTCAATAATAGTTGTACAACACTATTTATACATGAATAAGCTTTAATTGTTCTTGTGATTTCAATATGAAGAAAACGCTTTACACATTTCACTGATTGCTCTTATTACGTATTTCATTATTGTGTCCCTGATTATTCAGGTACATATACTGAAAGGCATATAAATGCAATTCTTAAAATATTTATTGGTCTTGAGAAGAATTTAAGCATTAAATGTTCATCAGAAGGTTTTCAATAGTGCGTTTTTACCAGTTTTTCTATCTTCATGTACAGTTTTTAAGCATGCAGATTCCAAAAGTTTGAGATATTCTCTTCAGAAATGTTTTCTTTTGTAGGCGAAATGTTTTAAAGATATATTCAATCTCTTATTTTTTGAATAAAATATGATTCTTATCTGCAGAAATGTTGAAGTTTTATATTCCAAAACGATTTTTTTCTTCTCTACCTTCTGTCAGTCTTTGATATTTTCAGAGAAGAATTCTTGATTTGCATTGATCTATATCTCACGCGAATAGTTTTAGTCATCGCAAGTTTGCATGAAAATGTTATTTCTGGAAATCTATTATGACAACGCGAATATAGAGACATACAGTTACCTTTTTCAGTGAAATGAAAAAAAGCTACAAAATGTTTCCATGTATTAGCTTTATAGGTTTATAGAAATATAAAACATTGATAGTGTAGTTTCAAATAAAAAATATACAAACAGTGATATATATTTTTAATTAAACGTTTTGCTGCATTAACTAAATGTTTACTTCCTTTCTGTATTGAAATATACAGTATTTTGTTCCATTTTACATCTAAATGATATTTTATTTATAAAAGTCAATGATTATTTATTTATAATGTATCGATAAAGAAAAGTGTAAAATAGTGTATAAAAAATAGAAGATAATAATGCATAAAATAGTTTAAAAAATAGGAATAAAAGTGGAAAAAAATGAATTAAATCTAAAGACTTTATCAAGATCAACATTAGTAAGGAATTTAGAATATTTCTTCTGCTTGCAAAACTATTCCAAGAAATGTTTCAAATAATTTAGATTATTTTAATATATTTATTTCTAATTTAATGTTTGCTTTAATTATTTTTGAAGCTTATTATCCTTATATTTTTTTAAATACTTCACTATTGTTCAAACAATTGAAAACTAGATTATTTAATTATCAAAGAAAGATGTGTATTCAGTTTAAGGCTTGTTGCTTGGACTTTAAAGTTATGTATGAAAAGAATTTTATACTATGCCGAATAACATGAGGGTAGAATATATACATCTAGCTTCTTTCATACATATCTAATGAGTGAATGAAACATGCACTTTTCTTTAATGAGGTGAAAGTATGAGGATAACTAATAAGAAAAATAAACAAATAAAAAGAAATAAGAAACTTCATTACTTTAACCACCTTTTTTCAACTTTAATACAAAAAAGAGTCATTTCCTTTCAAAATATAAGCATGCCATGTCCTTGAAATTTCGAAATCAACTATCCAAGATAAAGTTTTGTCAAAATAATTTCAAGTTTCTTTTGATTTTGCTATTTATTATCATGTTAGAACATAATGTTTTTGGGATAAGGTTTTTAACATCAACAAAAAGTCGTAGACGAAAAATAAAAATTTTATTATCTGCATGAACTTCTCAAAAAATCAGCTTTTGAAAACTTGTTGCCATCGCATTTACAAGAGGATTTAATAAAAAAATAAGTTAATGACTATAGCAAATAAAACCTAAAAACATGTCATTTTAAGCACGTGATTATAGGAAATAAAATAAATAGGAAATGTGACATTCTTTTAAACAATCAATGTGAGGCAACGTTTTTTGGATCGCTTGAAATACTAAAGTGGCTCGTTCAATGAAACAATTCAAATGAATAAAAATATAATCTATCTTGCACGAGCACGGAGGGCTTGGCACTCAAGAAATTATGTTCTGACATGTTACATTGAATTATGGATAGCAGATTTCATTTTAATACTTTTAATTTTTAATTCTTTTTTGATGTTATGCTATTAAATTTATTAGAAAACCATTTTATTTTGAATCCACCCAAATTCTGTTGTGGAATATTTTGCTAGGATCAGTTGAAGATTTCTTTTTTCTAATCTCATCCTTTTTTGTAAGGATTTCTGGATTTGATTAAGCTAAAAATCTTGTTAGGTGTAAATAAAGTTCTAACAATAACTCGAATGAATACTTTTCTGTATTGAAAGTAAGTTATCTTCTTGAACTACAAATTTTCGTTGAGTGAATTGTAGAGAGAAAGAATGCACATCTGGAATTGAATCGCTGAGAAAGGATTTCATTAACCTCGCCATACAATACGATTCGTTTAATACAATTATAATTGGATGACAAAGATTTTTAAATGTTTTCAAAAAGCATCAATTAAAATACTTGTTTCCTTCCTACCTTTTGACATTATTTGAACAAATTTATAATCCATTATTACAATAAAATATTCGAAATTTCCATTTTGATGATTAGAAACAATATATATTTAAAGATTTCACTTTTTGTGTTAATCTTTAACTTCTTTTCACTATTATTACACACAAATACATGATAGAGCTTCTGCAGCGAATTATAAATCTCTGGGATTTTTTTTCTTTGCGTATACCTTTTAAAAATATGCTTAGTATAATACTCTTAGTCTCAACCTCCACCCACCCCACCTCATTTTGTATCACGAGTTTGAAGAAGAAAGTCTGCTGTATAAATAAGCTAGCTATAGCTTCTTTGATGAGTAAAGAAATGTTATAGGGACTAGTTATCTTTGCTCTAATAATGGGACGAGATTTTTTTCTAGTGAAATATGGCCATGTGATTGAGTACGTCTGTCGCATATGTTATATTTAGAATATTAATTTAGTTCCTGCCTCATGATACATCTATGATGATCAGTAATTTAACTTTTAGTTTTCAGGGTATTAGGAATTTTGGTTACACTCAAAAGTTTCTTTTAACTTTCCAGATATCAGATTACACTATAATGAAAATAATTACAGATAATAATAACATTCAAATTCGAACATATCCGACTTGTTTGATCCTTCTTAAATAAAAATTTCTTCAACATTGGTTAGTTCTAACCTCTAAGAGGTAATAACAGTGTTTTTACTTCAACCAAGATTAATCTGTTTGTACAATTAAGAAAAGGGAATTTAGAATAAAGCATCGCTTTTGATGTCTTAGTCTCCTGTAATCACATCGTAAAAGATCAGAAATGGAATTTAAGCATGAAGACGACGACGTTCGGGAAACTTTTCCGCTCTAGATTGCTTTCGGCCAGGGATCTAACGAGGCGTAGCACAATTAGGAATGCAAATTACTCTTTAGTTTCTGAAACGTGGGGTACCAGATGTATTCTTTTTCACTGTCATAAAACTTTTAGGAATCTGGTTTCTCCAGATCATTTTTGTGGGCTCAAAGAGATAGGATCTCTCATTTCTTTCAATAATCTCATAAGTTTCAATTATCATGGAATTGAGATAACTATTGATGTAATTAGCATTATGGGAATATCTAAAAATCAGGATTATTTGAATTTTGAATTCGGAGTCATAATCAGTTTTCAGGCTGTAAACGCTAACAAAAAATATTTAGTTTATATATATTTAAAAAAATCTATTCCTTTTTTTATCATTTAGAATATGTAACATAATAAAGTGTTTATCATTTTTATATTTTGTACTTTAATTTATATCAATTTGATTGAATATATTTCATTTAATATTCCTTTTATAAAAGAAATTACTCTTTGTCGCATGTTATGAAATAAGTATTTGAGTTGGTTTTCTTAGAATTGCTGCTAGTGCATTGTATTTTTTTAATAATATTTTAAATTCTTGTAAATAATTTGACTCCTTTTCAATGCCAACTGAAATAGCAAAAAAAAAAAAAAGTTTAAAACTTGTTTTTTCTTAAATTCTAAAGAAAATACTCATTTTAGTATAAATGCTAAAATTCTGATTGAATGCGTTGGAACTTTTGAACATAAGGCATAAAATGTTTTATCCCCAGCAATTTATAGAATTGGTATGGTCGTTGCTTTTTAGAAAGAGAAATTATTTCTAATGTTGAATGCAGAAGCTTAACTCAGACTAGTTTTAAAAATAAAATACAATTTAGATTTAGAAAAAGTGTTGAACGAAATACTATTGTCTAATGTTGCTGCTTTTGAAATTGCGCAATAAAATAAGATTAAAATAAGTGGATATGTGATGTTGATTGAAATTAAATACGACTTCTTTTGGAAATTCTTACATAAAATAACAGAAAATTGTTCTATGGAAATTACTGAATATTTCAAATTTGATTATATTTTCATCTTTTGCAAGATATAACAAAATAATTTTACTCTAGAGATAAATAGTCTTCCTTTTTTGTTCTTCGGAATGTATTTAAGAGCTTAAATGGAAACTTTTTTTTTTGTTCTTTTTTAATGGAAGAGAAGAAATTAAAGATGATATATTCGTAGAAACATAAAATGAGCTCTTTTTTTAAAAAACTTATTAAAATGCTTTGAAGTAAAATACTAATTTAAAAGAAACGTATCTTGAAATTATCAGATATGCCACTTGTAGGAATTCATGAAATTTCTAAATGGAAGAGTTTAAATAAATGGAAATGTATGAAAGTACAATGATTGAGAATTCTAACTTAAAAAGAAAGGACATTGTAAATAAGATAAGAAAAATGGGAACAGTAACAGATTAATTATAATTCTATAAATGTCATTTAAAACACACATAGATTTAAAAGGAGAATATTCATCGAAATTAGGGCTATGAATTTTAATGATTGTAATCCTACGCCTCCCGAAGTAGAAAATAAAAAATATTATATCAATTAGTGGATACTAATGATATAATATTTTTGATCCATTAAACGATATAATATTTTTGTTTTCTACTTCGGGAGGCGTAGGATCACAATCATTAAAATTCATAGCCCTAATTTCGAAGAATATTCTCCTTTTAAATCTATGTGTGTTTTAAATGACATTTATAGAATTCTGATTTTGAGTATGATGGCTCAAAATCTCAACAAGCAAGAAAGATATAATTTTTTGAGTCGTTTTATTGCAAAACTCATACATTTGAATGGAATTTCTAATCAAAGATCGGAATGTCTATAAATCTGCTTACCTATAAATGAACGATCATGGTTACTCAAAACCTTAGCAAGCTGGATATAGAAAATTCTATTTATAATTTTTACACCATACCAGTAAATTTCGATCCATTTTTGGTCTGAATTCGTGTATTATCTATTGATTAGACTTTCATATTATGTTGCATTGGTGCAGTCAAAGAAATATATAAGTATTGTCATGTAATTCAACCACAAATTTGAATTGGACGAAATTGGATCACGAATTTGGATTGAATTACATAGGAATATTATTGAATTGGATTATTATTGGAATATTCTAGAAGTTATTTATGAGTGGTTTAATAAAGTAATAATGGAGATTGATTTAATAGTCAAATTCTAATATTTAAGATATATTTATATATTCTTTGAGAAAGGCTTACAATTGGTAAGAGTGATTTTAAAATAGCAAAAAGGGGATTGTAAAGTTTTCAAAAGTTTAAAAAATAATCATAAATAGCGTATAACAAGAATTCGATAATTAAAGCATAAAAGAGTTTGAAAACCTCAAACGATATTCTTGAGGTTCTTTCCATCACGTGATTAATTAATCAAAAGTTAACATACATAAGATACAAGAAAAGCTACAAAAGATAAATTAGTGTGCTGTCGAGATATAACTTCACTTTGCTGAAGCCGTGAACAGGAGTCAATCTGTTTGTGTATTTCTCTGTGCTCACTTCAAACAGACACAATTCGCGAGTTGAAGGAAATTGCTTATGCGATGTTGCACAAAATTAAAACATTAAATAGAATATTTTGCCCAAATATTTTCATTTGTTTAACAGGAATAAACGGCATTTGAGTGAATCGTTATGAAGCGATGTTAAAGAGAAATTCAATTTTAATGAAAATATTGGAGTAAGTTGGGAGATTTGTATATCTGGTGGTTCAACATTTAATTATGTTTAATTAGTAGTCAAATTGCATTTGGCATATCTGACATACAGAAGACAATTGTACATTTTTACCCAAATTCTGTAACCCTGGTCAGGTGAAATTTAAGTACCATGGGAACGAGATTTCATTTGTGTATTTTGAAACAAAATTATGCTATTCTGAAAATATACTGTTAGCGAGTTAAGACGGTGTATCTAAAAACTAATATGGATATTATTTGATTTAAAAATTTTGGAACTTTACCCCCAGAAAAAATAATCAAATTCATCCATTTTTGATTCCGTAATTTTAGTTTCATTAACATTGAAATTATATTCAAAACACAAATGATTCTTCAGTTTTTTATATACAATGTTTTTAAGCTAATTCAAATGTATTTATGAAATATTTTCTTATAATATACCTGACTTCATCAAAATTCTATCTGTATTTATTCTCAAACACTTAATCAGCTATTAAGAAATAGAATATCCAATACATGATATTTAATTTAATTTTGATAAATACAAGGTTACTTAAATAAACAGAAGTTTACAGTGTAGTTTGATAGTTAATTTGATTTTTTAAATAATAAAGAATAACTAGGAAGAAATAACAACATCAATGATTAGTTAGCCACACCAAAATTAAATTACATTTCAATTTTTAGGGTTATTTTTCCAATGTATACGTGATTTTAACTGATAATAGGTATTTTTCTTGAAGTGCTCCACAAGAAATATTTTGTAGGAAAATGCTTAAACTGTTTAAATAATCTTATATATATGTTATAAATTCTAAAAGATAATTTTCAACCATTAGTTCAGAAGGATAAGAGCTACTCTCATTGCAAAATTTATTATTTTACAACAAGTGAAAATAGTTCAATTCTAAAGCTTGTCCAGTAACTAATAAGCAGTTAATAGGCATATTCTTACAATAAGAGAAATGGTCTAAATAAAGGAAAAGCAAATTTGATATTATTTATCAATTAATGAAATTCAAAAACTCCCTATGGATAAATTCTATATAAATTTTTATCATAGTTTTCGAATCTTATTACTATTTAGTGAAAAATTAAAATTAGAACAATTTAAATGACTGTAAAACATTATAGTGACTGACTCAAGGAAGAATTATCAATAAATTTAATTTGTTTCTTTTAGGGGACTGTTTTTCGATATGGAATAAAGACATTCAAGTTTTGTTTTGTAAGCTTTAATCAGGAAGAATACTTTCTTTAATTCAAAATTTTAAAATGTCAAGAATATTTCAATAAATATTATAAAAAATGTAAATTGATTGCCTAGAGATTATAAATTTTCAGAAGAACAATTAAACAACTAAATTTTATTATATATAATTCTCTAAGCTTTTGAGGAATATGACTATTTTTTACAAATTATAAATTATTTTTTAACCACTATTAAAGTCGAAGATCTTGAATTTTTTATTTATTGATTGATTTATTTACAAGACTGTAATACTTCTTAGCTTTCAACTGTGCATCAACAAGATCAATATTCAGAGCAATTACATTATTTACTTGTCGAAAGTATCATCTGAATTTTTTAACAGTTTCCTTAACGGAATTAACTATCCAAATAATTTGTTCTAGGTTAAAAGATTATTTTGCTAAAAGTATGCAAAAAGGACCATAAGAATGATATACATTATTTTTTACAAATATTTCACTGTTAAGAAATAGATTCACCTACTTTTGTGTTTTCTTCGCATAATAAAAAGAAACGTATTTCACCTCTCTCTAGATATGGAACATTTTCCAATCTTTTAAAGACAAATTCAAATTTTAAATTGATTTTGCGATTCTAAATTAAGCGAAAAGAGATAAAATGTTAAATTTGTGAGCTGAAAAGAGTGAGAGATTTGGCAAGGTGGCTTCGAAATCTTTCTTTTGAATTTCGAAAATACTAACGTTTTATTCAATTGTATTCTCGGATTCTTGGAAATGCAATTTTATAGATTAAATATGTAATCCGATAAAGGTAATATCAAACGATTCTGAGAGAACAAAGAAAGAGACCAAACCGAACAATGGAAATCTTGAAAAACTTATCGCTTTGCCTTAAATTTGGTAGTTTCAGCAAAATTTATCGAAAAAGCATTCTATACTTTTTTTTATTTTAATGAGAAAATGGTAAGAATGCGAGAAATCGTGTTATAACTTGATACTAATGCAGTGAAACAGTACTAAATTTTTTAAAGGAAATCTGTAGAGAATAGAAAATTGCAAAATTAATTTACTTTCAAAATCTGTAACCAATAAATCAAAATTATTTAAAATGATTAAGTAAAAATTTTACTCTCTTAATGCTGAGAAAAGCACATTACAATTTAAAAATTATTTAGAAAAGGAATCTGTAATTAGAGAACGATCGAATTCTATTCTATGAAAAAGGCTTAACAGCAGTTTTTGATAGCCGAAAATGATTTTAACTTCTCATTTCTCTATGTACCTGCAACATGAAAAATGGAAATGAAATACATAAATGCCAAAATTAATTTTATGTTCAAACTCTACAAATAACATATTTAAACTCTTTAAAATTATCAATTAAAACATTTATTCCCTTACGGTTGAGAAAAAACACTACAATTTGAATATTATTTAGAAAAGAAATCTGGAATTAGACAAAGATTGAATTAGCAGCAAATTTTGGCAGCTGAAAATGATTATACGAACTCTTTTCCAAATATATCTTTCCTTGATTGGCAGTCTAAAGCCGGCTACAAGATTTGCTCTCAAATTTCTTAATTGAAAAACAGATAAGAAGTGACAGTGACTAAATTGATAATCTGACTTGTTTAACAGGCTGTTATTGATTTAAGAGATATCATTAAACACAAAATACTAATAAAATTAAAAATCAATTTATAAAAGAATTAAATTTAAAGGCAAATTAAAGACAAATAAAAAAGTAAATGTGAAAACATATTCTAATTTTTAAAAAAGGAAACTTTTGATTTTTTTACGAGTTACATTGAAGGAAATAAAAACCTGAGAGCTTAAATATTGAGCTCTATATTCTCATGAATTTTGAAAAATTCAAATTTTGATGTTTATAAATCTGCGTCATTTTTTTTCATTTTGTATATTTTAAAAAATAGTTTGTTACACTTTTTTTTCTTCTAGGAAAGCATGTAAACAAACGAACGTGTGAGATGTTGTAATTCAGAATAACAAAATCGTATTAATTTTACATCCACATAAGCATTATATAATAAAATTATTATTACTTTATATACCTCAGTTTTTTCAAAATTCATACGAGCGAGATGTAAAGCGAGATTTCAAAAAATTCTCAGTCAAATCTGTAGGATCCTTTTATCGGTCATGAAATAATATTGTTGTTGCCACCATATATATTCAATTTATCATTATTAAAAATAATAAGCTTATTTGATAGTTATAATATTAATAATACGTAATGATGAACTAGTCATGTAAGTACTCAGTAACATTGTGATGTCGGGGGGGGGTAAATAATAATAAAATGCTTATAATTATATAAAAAGGAAAATTATATTGAGATAATTATTTTGCCCATAAAATTTATCAAAATCCAAAACTTTTTAATTGAAAAAATCCAATGTTTTTGAGCATTGTAATTCTTGATAAATAAAAAAACAATAATCAACATACAATTTGAAGTAGTAAAATTGTCTTTTACGTATTTTGAAGTAGTAAACAATAAACATACAGTTTAAAGTAGTAGAGTAGTAAAGCATACAGTTTAAAGTAGTAGTTACTTTTCAAAACAATTTTAATTTAACTTTAGTTGCAAAGTATTAATTGATAAATTATTAGAAGAGCGTCATAGCAATATCACTTAATTATATATAGCGCATGATAAATAATTGTCATGTGATGCATGAAAACAATGATTATGGAGAAATCAATTGCGTAATTTACAATTAGAAAAGTCAGATATTTCTTATAACAATATCACATCATAACCTCAAAATGCATATTTTTTCGTACCTTAATGGCAGGATAATTTTGAATGCTCTAGTATTAGTAATAGTCAAGTCTTATTCTGGTGCCAAAGTATTGCAATTTTCCATTAGAATCGGATCATCAGATAATCCTTAAGACAGAGGAGTACCCCTTCATCGGTGATGGGTTCATTGACAAGATATCTGCACCGTTAATATAACATTTTGTCGAGAGAGAATTTGCGTACTTGCGCAAAAACTTTGCGTTGTCAAGAAACTCTACTGTTAGATGAAACACTCAATTTTTTGATGTATGAAATGTACGTGCCATTTCGGACATTTTTGTCACGTTTATACAAGTTTTCTTTTTCAGTAGAATAAAATTGTCTTCAAAGTTAAAAGAGTCGTTTAAAACACATTTTGAATATAACTGAAAAATAAACCCAGTAATTCTAGCAGTTTTTCGATTTTGTAAAAATCTATTTAAAATAAACAAAAACCCTCTTGGAAAACCTCAAAAAAGTTTCTAGAACTTTGAAGAAAAAACAAGTAATGTTTTCACCTAATTATTCTTTGCCAATATTTTTTTTACTGTCTAGTTAGTGAAATTTTTTTACCTCTACACAAGTATCATAAAAAGTATTGACTTTGCTAGTTTAGCTATTTTTTAAGAACGTTTTCTGCTATAAAGAATGTTTTGAATACTTTGAAGGAGTTTTAAACAAATTCGACAGGAGTTGAAAATATTTATTTTTCCCACAGTAAAATATCGTTTTAGAACATGTTTTTCGAGGTAACAATCTCACTATATATTTATACATTTTCCTGGAGAGTTTTACTTTGAATTTAAACATCCAACTTACAAGAAGCCTGAAAAGATTACTTCAGAGAATAACTAAGAAAGAAAATATAAAATATCACTAGTTGAAATTCTATTTTGAGATTCCTTGTCAAAAGAAACCGTTTCACACTAATGAAACCAACGTAGTATCGAAATATCTGCGAAAGATAGAAGATTGTTAATGTACTGTCAAATTATCTAAAAGACATTGTCCTTATTCAAATGCAAGAAAACATAGAGCTCTCTTTAAGTTAAATGGATTTTTAATGAACTAAAATGTGATGAAACTGACTTATCAGTCATAAGCTTGCAATTGCAATTTTTTAAGTCTTTGAGATAAATGACATCTTAAACAGCTTATTTATGTAAAATCAAATATAACAATTGAAAACTAGTCCTTCAGAAGCTGTTATTTTCTTAATTTAAAAAAGGCATGAGAAGAAAAAATAAATCTATAATTTATGTGAGTTCATTATTATGTTCTGGTGCATTAATTAAATAAAGCCTTTTGTTCAAATTAGTTTATTAATAAATAATTTTATTTACAGTAAGGCTCATAATTACTGACACCAACTAACCCAGAAAATATGGGATAATTGGGAAAGTGTATTTTGGAATCTGATCATATAATAAAATTGAATTGATGAGAATATATATTTACAAAGATATTATGTCAATACTTGTTGCCTCAGATTTAGTTTGTCTTTCCTTTCCCCAGTATCAAAAACTACTGTCTTTCAACAAAAATATATTTTATATCATGGAATTTTGCCTGTTACTATCATAACTATTTTGTACTTTATATTTCTGGTGATTTATAATAATTCTATCCCGAATTTTATATTGGAATGAGAACCAGAAGTCGCTAAATATTATACTATTAGAGAGAGAAATTTATAAGATTTATAAATTTACCTTAAAATAAATAAAAATTAGACATTTAATTTTTGCATGATGCCTGAAAAGAACCTATTCTGTCATAAGATCTGGTAATTAATCCTTATTGATAATCGTAGGCTATCATTAATCAATATAAATGTTTTGATTCAATCCTACTTGTGCCTTTTAAATCGTTCACCTTAACCTGACCCTATCAAGACACCAGATTTAAAAAAAAATCCATTTTTGTTTCTCGATCATTACCAATCAAAATAAACATATTTGTTGAAAAGTTAACAATAAATTACTTATATCACGTGATATTATTTTCTTCATCTCCAGAACATCCTTTTCTTCAAGAAAAGAGCACAAAATCCTCATTTTCAAATTCCTCGTTCAGCATCACGTTTTCTTTTTCTTTCCATGAGGTAAGATTTCTTGTTTTCTCCTGCTTTCGACTTTAACTAGTATTCATTTAGTATTATTAACTGACTTTTGAAAGTAAAAATATTATTTATAATAATCTGGTTGTATATTAAAAATATTCATTAATTTAGCATAAAATAGCAAACATTATCAGCGAAAAAATAAATGAACAAGGTTCCTATTGTCAATATCAGTTTCTATCTTGTAATTATTTCTAAATGTATGAAAAATATTGGTTTTGGCTACTATAAAAGCATTTCTAGTTTGACTCGTAATGAAAATTATAGCTATCAACCCCTCCCCCATCTATTCCTATATGTTTCTCAATAAATAATAAAAAGATAAAAATAATATTAATTGTAATCATTACATCCCACAGATCCAAGATTAATCATTTAGCATTTGATTTTCAAATGACTGCTGTAGAGAATAAATAATAACTAACTAAATTTTTTTAATTATTGGTTTTATTTTTTTCTGAACACGATTGCATTAAAGTAAACATTTAAAATTCCCCTGAAAAAAAAATACAGAAATATGGCTAGTATTTGTATTTCCCCAGAATGGCCTAAAGATGGATCATGATTTTCAGCTGTCGGTGGTACAAACTTTGCTTTCTAAAATAATTGTTCAGAAAAAAAATTATTCGTAATTTTATTATTTTTATTCAAAAAATATTTTTTGATTAAATTTCCTAAAGATTGTATTTTTAATTAATTTTTCTTAAATGGACAAATACCATACTGGTTGCTTTTCCTTCTCAATTTCGAGGCGTCCCCAATGGGACTGAAGCTATCTACCTAAGAACTCAAAGTATTATATATTGATCATAAGGACCAAATGAGCCAATTAGCTTGAATATCATTAAATTTTTTAAACAAATGGCTCAGCTAGAATTAAACCATTGAATAAACAAGACAGGAAATTGCTACATAGGAAGTTGATTACTGTTGCCAAAATAAAAAAGTTCAATATTTTTAATGAGGTAAATTGGAAATTTTTTCATTTAATTAACAAGAAATTAGATAACTGGAATGTAAATTATAGACAAAAATGAGAAGTCCCAAATATATGCTAATTATATTCATATGAGAATATGAGATGAGATCTTAAAGACTTGAAATTTTCCATTTACACAATGAAGCAAAATATTTAAAAGAGAAGAGTCTTGTGAAAATAACAGAAAAGAAATAAATACCTTTATCTCATCTAAGCACTGAATGGGCAATGTTTTAAAAATAGTATTTAAATATGAAATGTGTTTGTTGTCTACTAAGTAATTCAATAGAGTAACACAAATGTGAAGATTCTTATGGCTAGTGTAAAAAGTTTAGTTCATGATTTTCCAACATTTTCATATTTGGCTCTTGAAATATTTGTCACATTTAGGCATCAAATGCGCACCAATAAAAGGTACAAAATAGGCAATAAAACATCCAAAATACTAGTAAATACGCAGCATTTCCAAACCCACCACAGCTGTGTTGATGTGTTTAAAAATGGCAACTGTATAGACGTTTCCCCATCCGTTGCGCTTTTAGCTAAAGTATTCCAAAGCTTCTAAGAAGACATCTTCAATGTATGTCACGTTTTCTATTATATGATGTTCTGAAGATTTTTACTCCATTTGTACCTGTATAGAAGAATTGAAGATGCATATCAAAAAGGCTTTTTCTTTAGTAGTGCCCGTCTTCTCCTTTATTTTATACAGAGATCAACTTATTGATTCGTAGCACAATCTGTCCAACACCATCCATTTCAGTCATTGTTAAGCTTTGATAAAAATAGGTATTTCGGGAAATATATTGAGATAAAGAGAATCTAGTGATGGATGATTTTTCATCCGGTGGAAAATAAATATAAAATGGAATTTTCGTTGTCTTCATATTGAATATAATATTTTTTTGGTTATTTGCAGTCGCAATAAAGCTCTATTTTTGAATTCAATTTCTCTCTCATGTTTTTGTCTTAGCATCCAGACGAATCTTTTGCTTTCAGCATTGAAATTGAAACATATTATTTAGCTTTGCCTTGCATTGAATATTATTTAGAATTTAATTTTTCATAAATTAAATAAAATTAAATTAAGATGAAGTCGTAAACGAAATATTTAAAAAGTAGTTGATAAGAACTTATATAATATTGATTAAGAATTTAGAGATGATAAATTTTATATTCCCTTAGATAACTGTAAAATTTTAAAACAATCGTTTTTATTGAAGAATTTACCTAGTGTCCTGCACAATTATTTTTAACAGTTCATCTTAAAATATTTTTTGCATTAAGTGTAATATTTTTTCTTTGATTTGATTCTTTTACTGACTACATTTACGGAATCATTTTTTTTATTTCATTATCGAATTCAGTAACTAGTTCAAATTATTATATTTGTACGATTTCAATGCGTACAGCATTTTTTAGAGTCAATATTGTTACTTCAGATGAGATTCAGATTCCAGTTTCAACACCATGGAGGTAGAGTGTTGGTCAAAGAATTCTAAGACTTACAGAAATGCACAAACGATGCGCTGACTTTTTTGAGACAACCATTTTTAAATGTACCTTTAAAATCTTTTGTTCGCGTTCCGTTTGATACTCTTACATGCCATAAATCCTAGCAAATAATAATTATGCCATAATCAAGCCGGTTACTAATAATAACAGCCTGTAAGAAAAATATTTCATAATTCAAAGTAGAAGAAGCATACGTAATAATAATGCGATACTGGTAAAAGCAGGCTAACTTTTTAAAAACACATTGACTTTCAAAGAAGCACATATAATAATAATGCAATCCTGGTAAAAGCTAGTAAAAATATATCTTGCCCATAAATTTTGGAGATATCAAAACTTCCTAACCCAAACAACATCAAGATATCACATGATAATAAAAAAATTAAAAACATAATTCAATCAATGTAATGAAAATCTCATTATAGTGCTTTGGAATAATATACTCTGTATATTGTAGGATACAGAACTCATAGCGCTCTGTATACAATGCTCAGCAACACTTAACAAAACTTTTCCTGAAGTTATTTCTGAAGTAGTAGATGCTCACAAAGAAAGAGTTATATAAAATCAGAAGAAAATTTTTAATTAGTTTAAAATTAATCAAAATTTTAATTCTTTTCCTTATTAACTTGGGAGCATTATTCAACCGAACAATATTTTGATGATATTTTCAGAATCAAACAAATTAGCTTATCAACTATACCTATTTTACATACATATAATTTTTGATTAATTTTTAAAAATTGATTTCATTTAATCGATTATGAAATTTTATCATGATAAATAAGGGATAATTAAGTATAATAATAATTAATTAGAAGCCTTTCGTCAAACATTGTAAAGCTTCTATTTTCTTTCTACTGACTTACATGAAAAATAACTATTTCCCCAAAATCTTTGATAAAAATTTGGTAATAGCTCATTAAAAATAGTTTTTTTCTACTATGAATATAATACACTAATAAATGTATGTACAGGAATGAACAACTATATACGAACTAGTAATTCGATTTATAATATTTCCCTGTACTTCTAGAAGAAAATTTATAATAGTTTTAAAGAAAAGAAGAAGTAGAAGAAGGAACTTATTTTTACTAAGAAAAGTACATTATTACTGCCACAAATATACTTTTTGTTGTGTAAAAAATTCTTTAAGAAAAAAACATGAGGGATTAAAATTCTTGATTTTTATTGGAATTTAAATTTATGTATATTAATTGCGACAAGGAAAAACATACTTTTTACTACGTTATCACTTCTACAATCTAACAGGTTTCATTTAATCAAATACGAATTTTTCTATTTAAACATTTGAATGAGTTCTCACAAATATTACATGCTAAAATATAAATTTCTGACTATCTTTATTAAAATACTTTTACTATAAGAATAATTAAATTTATTTTTTGGAAAATACGTTAATATAAATTAAATAATAATAAAATTTGAAGAAATACATAAATGATTAACTTTTATTTGATACTTTTGTAAGAAATATGAACTCACTGCTGTTTTTATTTGCATAAAAATATATAGAAAATTTGCAATTGTTGTAAATTCTAAATAATTTCTTGGATCATATTATAACATTCTGTAAGTGATATAATTTCTATAGATGCTAAAATCTGATAATCCGATGCTGGTAAAATTTAACTTTTAATTTGGTTGAATATTCAAATGAGGAATTCAATTTTATGCCGACATCTTTTAAAAAGAAATATCCATGATATTTCAAATATTCCAACTTTAAACAAATCGAATTTATGTCTATAGACAGTTAATCACTGAGTGGAAAAATCACCCTGCCGCTTTCAGCTTTAATCTCATTTTAGGGTGCATCCAAATCGAGCTTCTCATCATCCAGACGACAGGACGGTCCGAGCTTTTCCACTCGAACTCGCAGTCCTCCAGGGACTTAACGAAGCGAGCGGCAATTATGGATGGAAATCATTTTTACCCGTGGCAAGAGGAATATTTTCCTTACAAAGGCTATTTTTACTATCTTTTAATTTCGTGGCATCTCCTTTCAAGGGAAATGTTAAATGCTGGAAAAAATTGGAGACTTCTTATTTTCTCATGCTCAAAGTATAGTGAAAACATTGTCATCGTCAAAAAAAAAAAAAAGAATAATCAGAAAATCAAATACAAAAAAAAGAAAGATCCAAATACGGTTTAGATCTTCCTGAGTTTGAAAAAACATATTTAATAACACATTTCTGTCTATCCGTTAGTCAGCGATAAGGATAACTCAAAAACAGATGAAATATTGTATAAGCCTTTATATCACATTTTTTTCTTTAAAATCCAATTAAATGAACTCCATTACTACAAAACAGTGAGATAGAGCGATGGAAATGAAAAATTTGAAATCAATTTAGCTATAGTAACAATAGTTCGAAAAGTTAGTTACTAACATAATAGGTATGAATCACACACACACACACACACACACACACACACACACACACACACACAC
>JAOUZG010034239.1:981480-1012804 GCA_026289955.1 Argiope argentata | reverse complement strand
ACACACACACACACACACACACACACACACACACACACACACACACAATTTACATGCAAAATATTTTAATTTTACTCTTTAAATGTGCATCATACGTTTGTAAATGATTTTATATGTACTAGGATTAAAATAGAACACAAAAATATTGAATATAGTTATCAAAAGAATGCGTGATACGAATTTTGTTGTTAGATAAGAGTTATTTACTTTTAAAAAAACATTTTGTGCATATAGAATGCTATTTAGCATCTACATTCGTAATCTATTGATATTTTTGCTTCAATTTTAATTATTTATGAAGAACTTTCAGAATTAATGGATTTAATATAATACTTACATGAATATTTTTAAAACACGTGTAACAATGTATAACAATGCAAAAATGCGATGCATCTGAAGATTTTTAAAGCATACATATATATGTATTTCTTTTTTATGTGAATGTGGAAGAAGTCTGCTTAAATTCTTTATTGAACTTTATGTACAGTATTTTTTAGCATTAAGTGATTTGAAGTTCTAAAGTAATATACCATTTGTCATGCCAATTTTTCAGTAAACACCGTAGCATGCAACAATCGTAAGTTACATTAAATTTGATTGTGTATGTTTTTATGTTAATAGAATAAATATAAGTGCAGATAATGAAATTCACTACATTCAAATTTAAAGTCGTACATACGATCTCATATTTAATAAATTCTAATGAGATGTTACAAAAATTCTGTTATCGGGAGTACAAATCCAAAATAATTTTATTCAAATTTTTATAGGAAAAAAAAGAAAAGTACATCTCATTTTGAATATAATTTGTATCTTTAGTTATTGTGCCCAAAATTATTTTCATTAGTAAACTAAACATATAGGTACTACTTTTCAAATAATTTCCAATAAGTAATTTCTGAAGAGTCAGATAGAGCACGTAATTCTTAATCAAGAGAATGTTCTAAATGAAGTAAAAAATTATATTTAATATTACTGAAGATGTTAAATGATATTATGAAAAAAACGTCTATATCCTGCTTTGCATATATTTCTTCGATCCTTTTAGCCATATTTCAAAAAATATCTATTAAATATTTAAATTTTAAAGAAAACAAATTTCAAATTCATGTGATTAGAGTTCATTAAGCTATGAGGATACGAACAATACTATTTTAGATAATGTTTATGTCTTACTCAAGAATGAATCTCCAATCAAAGTATGGAGGTTTATCCTAAAATTCAAAGAAAAATAACTTGACTGATTTGGAGGTCGTAGAAGGGAATATTTTTTATACATAAAATATTAATGCGTGAAAATTTCTTTCAAATTATAGGTTTCTTTCAAGGTATAGGTAAGACCGGAAGACTATAAAATTTGATAAGTAAGAATTTCTCCAAAAGTATATTTAATTAGTTAAATTGCAAAAAAGTATAATTATTTGACTCCTTTAAACAATATTTTTAATCAGAAATTATGTGTGTCTCTAATCATTTAGAATTTAGTTATCGGTTCTTATTTTGAATATACAAAAAATAAATAAATACATATGGAAGTTATTTGCTTTTACGAATTTGTGTTTGGATAAAGTAAAATATTAAAGTAAAATATTACATCTGAATTAATATGTTTACCTGATTTTAGAAAATATTTTAAAAAGTTGAAAAATTTCTATAGAACATTTAATTACTGCCATTACCGTTTCGTTGTTTTATCAGATATTTGGAATTTTTTTCGTTTGCATAATTTTACTTTTTTAGAGAAGCTTATCACTTTATTTTTAGCCATAATGATAAAATTTATGTCATAGTCAGATAACAATAAAAATATTATAGAATCAAAATATTTAGTGGCAGGGTAGAAAACGAATTTCCTTGTAATTTGCCCTTCTCCTTAGTGACACGTAGCTCAATCTCAAGATTAGGCAGGAGAAGTAATCATCAATCATCAAATATTTTAAGAAGAGAAATAGGAATTGAACCAAAGACTTAAAATTTCTTTAATTTAATTTTTTTAAGAAAAATTCTTTATTATAAAACACTAGGCCACAACTGTTATTTCAACCTTGAAAATCATTTGGATGAAACGTATACTTAAAGCAAAAAATTACCAAAAATGAGTGATTTTCGAAAGAATTTTTTTAGACATCACGTACAACACAGCTACTCACACATCACATTCTCATGCACAACCCTTTTTTACATTGAAGATCATTCATACATTTCAAAGATAGAACAGATAAAGAACAACCATACTCGAACTGGGATTCAAACCCAGTAGCTGCCTACCCCTAGTAGGTAGTGCGTCTTCCCCAGATCATGGGGAAGACACTACCTCGGTGCCAGGGTGTCGGCTTTTCCAAGAATTAAACTGGCATTCTTCATCTTCAATGAAGAATACAGAAATCCTTGCATTTTTCCGATTGTGATACCACCTTTTGATTTCAAATTTCATTGCAGACTGCTAAAAATATACTTAAAATACTAAAAAATTTATTTAATTTAACTAATGAATAAATATTTGAAGAAAAACTATTTTAACATTAAGTGACATCCACTACAAGTTTAACAAAAATACATTAAAACTTGAGTGCATGAAAAAAAATGTATTTTATTAACGATTGAAAATTTGAAAAAGATATATATATGAAGAATATGAACTATTTGTAATATATAAATAATTAATGCATTAATATTTGAAAAAAAATATTAACACCGAGTGTTATCCACTACAAGTTTAAAAAATAGTATTTGAACTTGAGTGTATGAATAAAAAGTATTTTATTAATTACTAAAATTTGAACAAGATATATGTAAGAAGAATGTGAACTAATAATAAGAATTAAATAATTACTTGAAATAAATGAAAGTTTTGATGAACGACGTAATGAAATACCTTTAAAAGCTAAATTATTTTAGAGATCCATATCATTAGTAAATGCTCATTTCGGGCACTAAAATTTTAAAGGTTCAAAGTATTCATATAAGTTTATTTAAATGTTACCGATCATTCTCAAATGTTTGGATACCAACAATACTTACACAACAAATTGAAATTCTCCCAAAACTTTGAATGAAGATTTGGCTTCTCCATTTCTAATAACCGGGCATATTAGCAATCCCTGCTTATATCTACTAGAAGAATAGTCCATGTAGCTCATTGTTTATTTACTGGCATCGAAATAAGTCGGAGGAATTGATATCGGCGGCTCAGTTTTCCATTGTGGAAATCGAATGTTTCGTTACATGTTTCAGATATTCAGGTATATAAGTCAGAACTGCTCTTTAGTTTTAAGAAGGCAATGAGATGTAAACTTTATGCTAGCAAAACATTTGGACGTGTGTCAAAATTTATATTATACCTACATTTTTCACAGCAACATTTTCTCGACATCCGTGGAGCAAGTTTCTTTATTTAAACAAGTAAATTAAATGTCATACAAAACAATGTGTATGACATTTACAGAGCAAGCATAGCTGCCCATGTTGTCTAATACTTAACTACACGCTCTTGTAACTCAGTAAAATTCTTTTTTATCCTGCGAGATACAAAATTTGTTTCCGATTCGAATCCCTTGTTAAATTGGCGTTTTTTAAAAACTAAATTGATTTGAGATAAGACCATTGCACGTTTTTAAAATAAATTTGATTTTTATCTCATAATCACGAACTTATTTTATCACCTAAGTGAAACTTTCTTAAATGAAAGGCAATTCCGTTACTCTATAACTCTGTAGAGTTTATTATAGATTTTTAATTTTTATCCAAATGTAACAGTGAAACTTTCTATCACGAATATTTAAAATTCAGATATAATATGTGCTTCTTGTTATAAAACATAAAATTAAAAGTCTCTGGAAAATTTAATATACTATGAGTAAATAAGGGGACAAACTAACAGCAAAAAGTAAGTCTTTATTTTCAGCTAGTTTAAAATGTGCGTATAAGGTTGATGGTCGTGGATTCCTTCTTGCAGGAAGGAAAGAGTTTCCGCTCTGTTTCATCAAACTGTTTTACTTTTTGGTGGAGCTGGATCACTTTTATCTCCTCAGAGTAAAGAGAAATCGAAACTCTCACTTAACTGTAACTATGTTTAAAACTAGTGTTGCGAGAGGTAATTATTTACTTACGACTGGAATTCGGAATGAAATTCTTGATGGGTTTTGTTTTTCCAGAGAGCAAAATTTGCTGAGAAATGGGTTTTGTGTAGGAAAAATGTTTTTTGGGTGCATATGATCTAACAGGAATTAGCGTCTTTTTCTTTGAACCTTTATAAGAATGAGGGACTTAGAGTTTAATTTAAATTTCATACTTCATTAGATACATTTAATTTCTAAGCAATAAAATTATTTCAAATGGTTTACCAGTATTTGAATAACAATCGGTATAAAAATTTAATTTTTTAAACCAAGTTTAATATTTATTGTTTTATTTGTCAATGAACCCTTTTAGTATTTTGAAAAAAAAATTCTGTTTTTTTTTCGAGATACTTTGTGACTAGTAACTTGCAGATGAAACTGTTTAATTAACACCTATTTTCTACTGTATCATTAAAAGAAATTAGTTAATAATCAACTGGTCAGATAAACACAACGCAATCAACTGGTCAGATACACAATATGAATAATAGGAATATAATTCCTTTTATAACCATTTCAAAGTAGAGGTTTAGGAATTAAAGGTTGGACAACCCCGCAATTAAAAGTTGAATGTTTTTTTTATAAATTTAGCTATTATAAATGAAAACGTGTCTATGCCTTTTTTAATGGATTATACAGTCCTATTGATAGTATGATTTTTTTCATTATTTTAAAATCTGCTTAGATTTTGATATTATTTCCTGATGGTAAATCACTTAAATATTTTTTTCTGTTGTTGCAGTCTTTTCTAAGGCCATGGACAAGCTCCATGATGCATCCAGCAATTTTAAGCCGAGAGCGCGCCTCTTGTTTCAAATAGCGCCAACTATAGTCACCAACTTTCAAGTAGGGCCAGGAGTACGCCTTAGCTACTCATGCATCACATTCGATTGAGCATCCCGTTTTTTACAGGGAAGAGCATATTCACACATCTCACAGATAGAACAGATGAAGAACAACCAATCCCGAATAGGGATTTGAACCCGGGAGACCCAGATCAAGAGAAGGATGCGCTACCCCTGTGCCACGACGTTGGCCCGATTTTTCTTATTGTTAAAAGATGTGGGAGGACAATGAAAATATTTATCACCTTTTAAAGTACTTTTTTGTATTCTTGGAAGATGCGTTAGGGGTATTTGATTCAGATATGATGCGCCATTGTTTTTATATACCCAGATTATTTTCAATATTAGAGAATTCGGCTCATTCTTTCCAGAAAATTTTTCATCATTGATTTTTATTCTTTAATTTTCCATTCATTTACACACTTTTACAATATAGTATTAAATAATACGTTAAAATATGTAATTTAAGAAAATGCAGAGGAGCATATGGTTAAAATAAGTTTTAAGAGGATTCTGAAGTGAAAGAAGGATAGAAAACTGGTGAAGAGTAACACATTTGTTTCAGGTAAACAGTCAATTCACTATTTAACATAAACAGAAAAATGTAGCCTTTACTTTTCTGTTTCGTGGGAGTTTGAAATAAACTTACTACTGAATTTTTTTTAGATTTCAAAAATACTTGACATGTAAAGTGTTCTGTGAAAAGAAAATGTCAATTCGTTTTTCGAGTTTACTTTCAGGATTATTTTGTGCCTCTGCTCTTTCTAGCGTAGATAAGTGTTCAACTCGTTTATTCCTTTTTTAGTGTTAAATTAATGAAAATAATTTGAAATACGATTGAACAGTGATTTTGAAATAGTGATTGATACAATTAAAACAAAAAAGAAGGAGAGATAAATTGCTAAATATTTAAAATAATATTCAATAAATTTATGAGAAAATATTCATATAAAATCAAAATTGAATAGAGTTTTTTTAAAGCCCATTTATATTAAAACAAATAATTAAAATTCACAGAATCTATATTTTTATTATAGCTGCCTAAGAAATTACAAATAATACTTTTCCTAGCTGGAGCTAAATCCAAACTGTACTATAATGCAATTTTAAACTAACAGGTTAACAGGAAGGTGCTTACCAGAAATGCTTAACTGATTTATTTTTAGTATTGTTGTAGAAATCCAGTTAAATCCAGAGGGTTTCTCTATAGTTGATGTGTGGTGACATAGTCAGCAGATTTCAATAAAGAACAATGATGTTCAGAACACGAAGAGACAACTTGAACGTGTGCAAGCAATGTACGGCAGCACTTAAAACAAACAGCAGACCACAAGTAATAATTAGTATTAAACAACACTTCCCGAAGTTTTGGCACAGATGTAGTACCTCTTCTCCGTGATCTGGCTCCGAATAAATTTCAAATATTTCAATTTTTCCCAATAAAATATTTTTTTACTGAAAACTGAATTTTTCCGATAAAATTAAACTTTTATCAATACGTTTGCGAAAGAATTACCAAGAAATGACCTTTGGGCCATTAAACTCAATCAAATCATTCAAAACTTCGTCCTGGCACAAAAGTAGTGAGTCTTCTTTGTGATCTGGGGGTCATGGTTAAGAGTCCTGATTTGGGCATGGTTGTCCTTTACGTTCTGTCTGTGAGATGAGTGGATGTTCCTACCCGTAAAACAGAATTGTGCAAGCGAATGTGATTCATGAGTAGCTAAGATATATTCTTCACCACAGTGACGCTACTGAAAAATACAGACGCGCCCTGATTTAAAATCTCTGGCTGAGTTAGCGAGCTTGTCCATAGCAAATGCAGATAGAACACCAAACAACAGTTCTAGCACAAACTGTGACCTGCTATAATTCAGCAGTAGGAGGGAATTTATGAAACTACTCTCAGACTTTTACAAATGTTTTCTTCACTATCTCCTCGTTTTAATTGCTTCCAACAGCCAACTCTCAACTATACGACAGATACTTCATTCACGGCTCGATATTCATACACGACACATATTCAATAATTGTTTTAGAGACTCAGAGTACCGTTCAATTCTCAGTCCATTAATTCCTCCACAACGTTTTACATCAAGGATTGATCCAACTGATACGTTGCTGATTCAACTCAGACTAATTATACGACTGTCTTCAGCTTGAACTGGCAGACCCTTTATAGCTTCCAGAATACGGAAGTACGTTCACGGAAGTCTTTTGCACAATCAAGCATAATTAATCAATTAATCCTATCACCAAAATTCTTGAATATTCTAGTATTATCCTTCTTGTGCCCTACTCCTCAGATTTGTTACCAAGCCTAGGGAGTCATTGATCCAACGTCCGACCAACAACCATTAGATATATCCGTAAAATTAACTTTCTTTCCTATGAAGGAATTCATACAAAGACGTCACATTACAGATTCGTAGCGATATCAATTATTATATTCAAGACATTTAGAATATTAGTTATTAGGTTTCATGGAATTCAGTACTAATTTCAATTCATACAGCTAGAATCAAAATAAAATATAGTTTTTCTACTGTCATTAATTTGCTTATATTTATTAATAACAGCTCAAAAAAAGAAAAATCAGTAATCTATAGTATTTTAATTCATTTCGGTAGCAGTTTTTTTAACTAATAGTTATACAGAACTTTATAGCAAAAAAGTTGTTTTGAAAGAATAAAAATAACCTATAATTTAAAGAAAGCCACATTTAATATAATAATTTATATGCGAAATGCGACAAATTAGCAAAAACAATTCGTAACACGAGTATTGAAAAATTCATATCAAAGTGTCGAATAATATTAATGTTATTGAAATTGTAAATTGTATAATTTTTTTTTTTGGTTTTTAAAACTTTTCTGTAAACTTGAACACCACGCCCGCAAGATGTGAATGTAAAATATGGAAATATTTCGTAAATATCAGGTTCTCACACTTGTTGAAATTTGGTTTTTAGATCTCGAGCATCTATAGTTTAAAGTAAATTTTACAGTCCCATCCCAATAGATACTTAGATTTGCTTAAAAATTGAAAACTTAAAATATTTTATTTATTTTAAAATTTGATATAAAATTTATATTTGAAAGAAACGTTTTAGGAAATATTGTTATTATGTACGTGAATAAATAAATAAATATATATATATTTCTAAAAGTTACATTCAATTGTACTGAGCTCATCACATGAACAATGAGATGAGATTGTCAAAAAATTTTATAGATTGTTCAATTATTTATAACAAAAAAATATTATTTGGTTTTTCTAGAAATTTAACTCTTCGAGGCAATCTTAAGTATTTTAAAAGTCTTTTTTTTCTTCTTTAATTTGGTTATTACTTTATTTGTTTAGTTATATTTTTATAAGCTTTCTAATTAAAGATAAACAGATAAAGATTTTCTTTTACTTTTCCTGCGAAATAATTGAGAATTTCTTATAGTGTCAATTAAATATTTCCAATTATTCTAGAAAGCTCTTTTTAGTTCAGATTAACAAAAACCTAAAATTGAAATCAAAAGAGAGAAGAAAAATGAATCCATTATCATAAAAAATGCTCTTACGTCTTGAAAGAATGTCTATTTAAATAATTCTCTTATTTCATTAAAAAACATCGTTATTTAATTATGATTTGGCAACTCTTTCAGTATTTACCAGAATGCAAACGATTTTTAAAAATTTTCAAATGGATTCTATAGGATTATAGTTCGGTTTTGAATTCCAGTTTGGAAAACAAGCTATATTTATTTTAAGGGTTATGTTGCTTTTTAATAATTGATAAATCAGAAAACATTTCTTAGATTTTTTTTTCGTTTTTGAATTTACTAGGAAAACATTTTGATTACTTCAATAAAATTCTGTTTTTAGAAGTAACCCTGTGTTTTTTTGATGTCATAATTTACAGATTAGTTTAGGAGCATTTTCACTATATGCCTCTATTTTGTAAACAAGAAACCGAAATAGGCAGTAAGGTATTATTAAAAAAACAATAAACGAAGACGAATGGAAAATCAGTTGAAAAATGTTTTGAAAGTTGGAAGACAACTTATTATTTCACAGTCAGTATCCCATTTTACTATCAGTTTTTGAGTATTCCTTGATCAGTCGTCTAAAAGTGAAAAAAAGTATCAAGTATTTGAAAATTAATTATAATTTTATTTCGAAGCATTATATTTTCAGTTTACTTTGTTTTATTATGTTTGCACAGTGTTATCAATTTTATTTACTTTTTCCGTTGATTGTTAAAGATTTTGAAATATTGACATAAGATGAGTTCTCTTTTCTTGACTCATTAATTATTTATGAAATCAATTATAGATTTTTTATATGATAAAAATTTATACATTGAAGAAAGTTAATTTCTTTTAATACTCGGATTAATTACGAGTGATGTGAAGTATGATGATTTGCTATGCCTTAATGAAGAGCCCATCAAGAATCTCATCAGCTTAACTCAATTAAGTAATAGAGAGAGAATTAATTCCAGAAATGGGTATTGTGTATCTAGAGTAAAGTACTCTTTAGGGTCATGAAGTTTCGTGCTATATAACACATGGCGAGAAGTTTGAACAAAGCTTGATTTGCTTATAGCAGAAAAGAATAGTTAACGTGCTTCAATTTTAATAATTTTTTTAAAATTTTGAAATATGTTTTATAATTATAACTTTTATTGTTTTGGTTATTAAATTTGCATTCGTGAGCTGGAGATATATTATTTATATATAAAAACATTATAAGGATCCCATGCTTTGGAAAAGTAACTCTTTAAAGACAAACATATGCTATTTAAAAATCCTCATACAAATAACTTAAGAATTGATATAAAAATTATTAGAATTAATTTAGATATTTCAAATGCACATGAGAAAAATAAAATTAGATGACTTTTACTTATTTAAAGGTCAAACTTGATCTTAAATATGGCAATTAATAGAAAAAATGTAGTAAAACAAATGAAAAATATTATTCTGAATTAGTTAAGAATTGTAATTTAAGAGGAAATGACATATTCACGACAACAAAATTTTTAAAAATGATCTATCTATTAAATATATTACGTATATATTGCATTTTATTCTGATTATGATTGATAGATAGTGAGTCATCTGACCGTTGTATTTGAAGTTTGTTTTGCTAGCATTGTTTATAATAATGAAAACTATTATTACAACGAAGTAAGTATTTTTATTGCACTAGTCGGTGAAATAGTGAAAAGGAGAGAAAAAGTAAAACTTTTATTAACATAAAAATTAGCAGTAAATTAATTTTAAAAATATTATTCCTTAACTATGCTTTTAGAAACACCGTTTGTGGTAACAATGATAAACAGTTCAAAATTTTTTCTTCTTTTTCGAGTAACAAATTTTTTCTTCTCTTGACTAGCAATCGTCTAAATACCTATAGCAATACACTTGCTGACTTTACATTTTTTAACTAATAATGTGGTGTTCAGCCATATCGGATGAAAAAAAATACAAATAAAATCTTAATGGTTTTAAGAGCATTTATATTCATTTAAAAAAAATTTATATATTATTTCTGAATTCTTCATTTCCGCCGAGAAATTTAAAATTACAGTAGGATTTCTTTTGAATTTAACTGTTGCTGGAATAGCTTTTGTTACAAATTTGAAGATTAACTTTTTTGTTCATGTTATTTTAAAAACAATTTGTTTCCATTTACTTTTATTGTCTGGAGGGAGAAAATTAATCCGTCAAAATGCCCCCCTGACCAGGAAACATGAATGTTTCAATGTCAACATTGGAGTTGCCAAGTGAAAGAGAACAGGGTGCGAACAACCTTAGTTAATAAGGAATATTAACCTTTTTCGATTTAATTTTTGAAAAATTCAGCAATTATATGAATACCTGTAGTAATACAAGTACTTGTGACAATTATAGTAAATAATTCTCTTGTTACCTGATTCAACCTTTTCTATTTAATTAATTGAACTGAAGCACTGTGAAAATGCTTAAAATTGCACCTTCACATGCTCCGAGTGAAGGAATAAAAGTAGCGGAATTAGTACATTCTTTTATAAGATCCCTGTGGTCCCTTTGCCAGTGATCGACATCTGTGTTAAGTCCCTATCGGAATCTCATTGCGTATAAGCAATGGGAAAATTATTCTCTTTCTCCATTTTCACTGTCTTCTGCTGTTGTGTCGAGCTGTAGTTGTGGGGAAATAGGATCTCCAATTCACTATGCCACAGAATGCCTACTCACTCTCTCATGGCACATGAGAAAGCCAGAAAGAATTCTCGAAGAATGGTACAGGAACGTTGCATCAAATACCCTTTCACGCTGCAAAATCCACTCCATAGTAATCCACATTCATAAATACCAAGACCTCTTCAAGACCGACAATAGTTGAGACCAGAGTTCCCCTTGTGAAAATCAACCAAAATTATAACTTAAATCTCCCTCAAAAGTGCAGATCCCATGATAAAAATCAAGACCCCAGGACCCAGAGGGACGCTACGTATTTCTGACTCTATAGTGATTGTTTATTTGCCATATATATGTTCACAATTTAATTTGTCAATTTCTCCTTCCTTTTCAGTTGGTATTCTAATTCCCCTGTAAGTTCAACCCATAATCACCATTTGTTTTAGTATTCTTGTCCCCTCTATCCAGTTATAGCTTCAGAAAAAATTGAACAGACTCGTGTAAGATTTGACACCGATGGCATTCTCTCTGGGAATCCCTGAATGCTGTATCGTTTTTTTTTCCTTTAACACATTTTTCCTTTTTTTTCTCTCTTTCTCCCATCTTGTGCTCGTCCAACTGGTTAGATAACTTAGCGTTATAGGCACCGGGAGTACAGCATGGCATTATGTTATGTTGCGCCGAGCTTTGAGCTAACGCGCTGTGCCGTTTTATACAATCACCTCCCTGTTTCGCATTCATTCCTATTTTCTTTTCTGTGTTTCTTTTCACTACCCTGCCCTTTATTGCCCAGATAGAAAAAATCTGATACATGGTGAACAGTTGTGCCAAATTTTAACTTTTCTTTGGCAATAAGTTGTCAAATGTGACAAACTTTTTCATTATTTTCTAATAACCGTAAAAGCAAAGAACTGATGTCTCAAAAGAAATAATTCGTGAGTTTCCTTCTCTAGTCCTTTGAAACTTCAAAATTCTCAAATGGAACAACCAAAACTACATTACATTCTCGCATGAGGACGTAAGAGAGTGTAATGTATTGCTGCAAATAAAACTGACATCTTTTGACAGACGCAGATGTCAATTTTGCTTTATTACTTTAGGTCTTGAAGTTCTCGACTTTTGTTTAATTTGATTTGGGTTTGTTTTGCGTAAAACAAACTGCTCTCGGCCTGAAAGTAAAGAGGATTTGCAAGCTTCTCAGGGTGTTGATTCAATCGATCGAGGAACACCAAAGCATAATTAAATTTACAGGCTTTGCCCAAGGCCGTCTTTGTCTTTATCGTCCATTCTCTTTATTTCCTCAAGAAGTTATAAATATTTGAGATGGAAATATTGACGTGGATTCGGATTAATCTCATTAAATTGTCTGCCAAAAGTACCCCTGTAATGCATAATTTTGCATTTACTTCCTAAAAAAAGTAAATATGATTTTACTTGGCAAGTAAAGCATTGGAAAATTAGTGCTAAATTGCTTGCAGAAATTATGTTCTTTGATTAATCTTTTCTTTGTTGATGGAAGAGTTTTCATGCCGTTGTGTAATTTTATATCCCGTAGGTATATTGATTTCGTTGTCTCCTTCTCCCAAAATCAGTCACCATATAGTTTTTTTTTCTTTCATTATTTCTCGCCATCTGCTTGGAATGTGTTTATTTTGGAAAAAAGATGACAAAGATCGGTAGTTATAAAGAAGCCTCGTAGAAATGGATCTCTGATTATGTCATGGTAATGTCATTCTGCGAAGGGTGTATTGCAATTACTGTTAAAAATATGTTTTTTGAGTTTTCCTTCTTTTCGTTTCGAAAATATATCCAATTAACGAGTTATTAAAAAGAGATAAATATTTTAACTCATATGGATCATTTAGAGAGTCATTAAATGAGTGTCACATTTTTCTCCTGATTCTAAGGATTGTTAAAAATGTATTTTGACAGAAATTAAATATTGCATATGATTAAATCAATAGAAATAGTAATGTTACAGCACTCTTACAAGCATTATAAATGCGGTGTTTTCGCTTTTGTCGTGCATAAAATTATAGAATTTTGATAATATCATGAATTCCTTGCCTATAATTCAGGATCAATAGTTTAGAAATAATTTCCTTCTTTTTTTCTTTTTTCTTTTTTTTTGTAAATCAAGCATTTTTACTGATTATATAATGCAATATAAGACGGTAAATCTACAGCCAGTGGTATCTGAAAACCAAATAAGAATTTTAGACTAATTTTTCCTACTAAATGAAATCAAAATTTCCTTTAATATATTCAAAAGAATGCCTGACAATATTTATTCAATTACACAATATTACAAACAGTATTTATTCAAATGCCAAAAATTATTTATTCAATGAGATTCAATAGATCTCTCAATTATGTTTTTAAGTTATTGAGTTTATATGCATTTGAAAGCTCTAAATAACATGAAGACAACCCTTTGACTGATTTAGCTCAAAATTATATATTTACATTTTCAATAATAAATCTTGCATGCCGATTTTCATTTATTTAGCTTTGTTATAAGCTAATTAGTAGAATTCTGTTGAATTTAAGTTTATTATATTGAAATGACATTGTAAAATCTATTGTTTGCTTGCTTTGTTTAGTTTCATTAACGTTCCCTTGTATAGTAATGTTAGGGCTATTTGGGGAAGGATCTCGTAATTTTGAACAGCGGTAAGATGACGTAGATGACATGTGGCACTCCCCTCTAAACACCACACCAGTGGGAGAATGCTTGACCCTAAAGAACTTAAAACATTAACCGGTGGCGTTGCGTTGACGCAACGGTCAAAATAAATGCTTATGAAAATTTAATAGTCAAATGAATTTTATATAAATTGCAATTTTTAAGTTGGACAAAGAACGAAGATTATTCCTATGAAACAGTATTTAACAAAATCTGTAATTTTATTTTTAAAAATGAGCGTCAAATTAGAGGTAATTTTCTTTCAAAACTGCTGACCTTGGAATTTTGAAGAGAAAAAAAAATGAAAGGGATATGAATGTTAGATGTTATCTACTTTTAGCCAAGGTCGCAACCTACCACAACATTTCATTCATCAGCTGTTTTTGGTTACCTGGAGGAGGGACGGAAAACACATGTTACACTGACGCAACGTTAGCAGGAAAAGGGTACTTCAGCTCAATAGGAGATATCAATTATCAATTTCGCTTTTCGATCGCCGGTTTGTGTGTTTTTCATTCTAAGGGTATATAAATGCCAAAAAGAAAATATATTACGTTAGATGTCCAAAATACAATCCGTATCATTGATTCAGTAAAAATACTTAAATCCCCTCAAACAATTTACTCTTTAATAGCTATTGTTCGCCAATTCTCTACAAGATCTTTGCGGTCTTATCAAAGATAAAAATTCAAATTGCGGCTGAAGGAGCATAAAGCCTTTATTGGAGAGTATGCTAGAAAGTTTCGAAAAGACTACTTCCCTTAGTATATGATAATTGTTTGGTATGGTGGAGTTTTTTAGCGAAAGAGCCCTTTTCGGCTTTTTGGCCTTTTTGGCAAGTTCGCCCTTTTTGGCAAGCGTATCCTTCGTTTAAGATGAAGTCAGTTCATGAAAAAGATGATGAAAGGCAAGTACATGAAGAATTAGTCACGCGACAAAAGCTACTGAATATGCCATTAACATTTATTACACTCTTTTATGCTGCACTGGAATGTGATGCCAATTCTTTTATTTCCATGAGAGAATCATAAGTAAAATTACGAAGCGAATTTCACGTGACATTAATTGCTTTAATTTTTAAGTAAGATGGTCAAACTGAAAAGAAAAAAATATATATTTGTAAAAAACAAAAATTAATTGACTGGACTTAAAGTAGCATAATAATTAGCTAACAATGATAACATAGCAGAGAAAGTTTGTTTACAAATAATTAAAATGTTTCTTTAAAAAGTAATTTTACGCATATTAGTTGTTTCACAAGATTCTTGCAAAACTCATATAATTACTTTCGAAGGGTCCATGAGAAGACTTAATTGAAAGGCTGTCTAAAAACAATTTTTGTACAAAGGACGTAATAAACAAAAACAGACAAGGAAAAAGAACACGGTTAGGGGAAAATTAATAAAAAGTAATTATGCTCATGTTACTCGAATAAAAAATATAAAAAAAGCATTTAACAGAAATAAAGAGAGCATTTTATTCGATAAGAGAAAATTATAAAGACAAAAGACCTTTTTAAAATCGAAATATTAGTATTTTAGTATTTTTAAAATATTTTAATTCAACACTGGATTTTCTATGAAGAAAACGTAATTTTTTTACCATTTTTTTCTTTGAGTTTTCCGAGTTTTTTTTGGAACCTGAATATTTTATGAATCGACTATTGAAACAATTTTTGTTTTAAAAATAATGGAAAAAATCTTAAAAATACTTAAAACATAATGAAACTCTACATTGATTTCCTTTCAAATGCGTTATTGATTATATAAAACAAGAAACCATTTTTTTATTTTCTATGATTAAGTGGAGAACATATGATATTGCTTTGACTTCCAAAATATTGTGCAATATATAAATAATATAGGTGAATGATATATGCATCAAGAAATAACGTTTAAAATTTCAAATATTATTACTGCCAACAGCTATTTACAAAGTATATCTTTACTTATAATAAAGCCCAATGTGTGTGACTCTGTTGGCGATGTACAGGCCAGACCGCTAAACCTACAGCTACCAAATTTGGTATATGTATACCTTGAGTGCCGGGAATGTGCACCTCGGAGCCCTTTTTTGAATTTTTAATTAAAATTTTAATTAATTAAAAAATAAGTCAAATTTTAACGTTTTTTCGCTTTTACTTCCGAAAATATTACAGTACAAAATTGATTTTTGCATCAAATTAAAGCTACATAAATTAGCTTTTCAATGATACTAATGTTTTGATCTATAAATTAAAACTCTATTTTAAATGAATTTTTAAACATTTAATTTAATCTTTTTTTCAACAATTTATTTCGAATAAAATAAAAATAAAATTATATCTTCGCGAGGATCTAAAAAAAAAAATCAGCTTTTAATAAAATGTTGCCATTACATTTTCAGAAGTTCTGCTTAAAGTTCATTGCTACCAAAATAAAACAGAAAAATATAATTTTCATATTGCCACACTTGCAATATTCAGAACTGAATAAATCAGCCGGACTTAAAGAAGATAGAAATGTTTATTTATTTATTTGGAATTGGAAATATTAAGAATATTTTACAAATATGAGTCTGTAAGACCAAAGGAATTTAAACCATAATTTTTTGAAATATATTTATAAACCTAAAAAAATATTATTAAGAGCATTTATATATATCTAAAAATAAAATTAAAAACTGAATGTTTTATTTAATCTGCGAAATGTTTGCTGAATAATTCTATGAGATATTATAAAATGTGTATATAATGTTACAATTTTTTTAGTGAATATAAAACTTCAATGTCTGACTATTCTGCTTTCAGTTCTTAGTTTTATATAAAGACATGATTGGATTGAGTAAGGAGGTCTTTATATTAATATAAAGTTTCATCATTTCCACTTTAATTTAAAACTGAATTTTACGTGCACTGATAGAAAATCAGAGAGAGATGTGGAGTTCAAAGATCAGGACTGCTTAAAGCCTACATAATAGTATAAGGGAATTATATGAATATCGAAATTTGAAGCTTAAAAATATTTTGCTGAAAAACTTATTATGAGACCAAGTTATATAAAAAAATGATTGAACCCTTTAGTCGGAATTAATATTGCCGAACCGGCTGGTCGCCAAAGGCGGCTAGTTATTAATAATATCATCGGCAGGTAACCCTCATGAAGTTTGGCAAGAATCAATGGAACAAGTAATTATAGCAGAGTAAGAATTTGAATTCAGGGCATTCATTTCTATATTTTCTGCATTTATTCAGAGAATTTCATTTTTTGACATTTAATTAAATTTTAAGCTTTGAAAATAAATTAGAATTTAAAATAAAGTAAGCATAAGATAAAGGAACAATTAAATCAATGGTTGAGGGCTGAGATCTTGTGCCTACCCTTCCCATAACGAAAAACATTCCTTCATTTAAAAAGTTTATGTCCATAATATTTTAGTATTATCATAGTATAATCATTTTAGATTTTATTTTGAGACAGACATCAATATTTACCGGATATCATGATACTTAACTATGCGGGATCATTTAAACTCTTAAATAAAAGTTATGCGATATTATTTAGCAAAAAATTAAACAAAAAAATAGGTTTCATTGTAATTTTACACGGGCTTACACTTTTTAATTTACAACGGCAAGCTACCATCACGATTTATGAAATAAAGTATTTTTCTGGTCTTTCGATTTGTATCTTTTGTGTTATGTTTGCTATGAAATATAAAAATAAATAAATACCCAAAAAGAAATATCCATCGCATATTTAAGTAATTATCGAAATAAAAGCCTGCTTTGAAAAGATGAATTAACATAATAACGACATTGAAAAATCTCAAGTAAGATTGACTCGAGTATATAACTCTCAAAGAATCCAAAACATAAAAATAAATGTATTTTTCTCCAGAAAAAAAAATGTTTGCCTACTTTTTAAATGGAGTTCTGGAGCAACTATCTTAGCTTTTCAAACATTCATGGTGTATGGATTGAATTCCTGAGATAATTTAGCTTTCAACAGAACTATAAAAAATCGTTTTAGATTTGAAATTAAGGGTATATATAAATAATAGCGACTTTTTTTTTCTTCTGAAAGTCCAAACATGTGAAGAGATAGTCCTCACTTATCAGAACTATATAAGTTATATGTTAGATGGCTAAAAAGTTTTCCAATGTTTCATTGCCAAGGATAAGGTGTTATTGTGTTTTTTTCTATGAACACTTGGCTAAAGGTGCTAGAACTTAAAAAAAATTATATAGATTCCGGATATTAAAAAAAAAAACCATATCTAAATTAATGGCTGATATAAGAATGGAATTTCTAAAGCTAGTTCGAAACGGAATAATAAATACACGAACATCTCAATGTATGAGCGCTTAAATGTTAAATAATTCAAAAAATACATTAGAATATTCAAAAGAAAGAATTATTTATTCTACACATTGCTTCGAATACTGAGCAAAGAATACAAAAATTTGCCTGCCTTCATTTTTATAGAAATTCGAGGAAGAAATGCTTCAACAAACGCGAAATTCCAAAATTTCAACCAAGAAAAACTTAAAATGGATTTAGATTTTGATGACGAAGAAAGATTGCAAAATATTCGAAGAACGAGATTGACATTAAAGGGACAAAAGTTGGAAGAAACTGGAAAAAAATATATTTTCCTTGCAACGACTGCATTAGCATTAGAATGGACGTTCTTCTGATATTCACATGCAAAAATACTCACATGCAAAAAATCGCTACGAAGAATTTATTTGAAAGTAGTATTATTCCTCACGTATCAGGGTTGAATCAAGACTTCCATATTAGTTTTTTTCCCCTGGTGAGAATGAAATTTTGATTATATAAGCATATAATTTTAAAAAAGTTGTTCAGCATGTAAATTTGGATTAAGCTAAAGCTGAATCTTAATTTGCGAATATTTGGCATTTGATATAAAAGATATATGCATCTTTTTGGAAACTGCAACCCACCAACTAATTTCGCCCAATGGCTAATTCTTAAACAGTTAGAGGAAGACATGTATTTCCAATTGGAAAATATTTTTAATGCTCGATCCATTTATATTTTATGTTGTTTGAGTCTAGAAATGTTTTCCTCAAAACGTTATGGAAGTCATTTAAAAAAAACAATTTCCTAATTCTATTATTCATATTTAGTAAAATATCTTTGGTATTATTACATCGTGAAAAACCAACATGTAAGTAGAATAACATTCTTTATTAACTTGGAAGGAAATACATTAAACATTCAATGCCACTATTTTAGACGAATTTTACCGCTTAATTTGAAGTCTCGAGAGATATCTTTTGATAAAATATTAAAAATGTTTATAAAGATGCTATTTTTTCGTACTGTTCTTTAAACCACATTATTGTTACTTTCTTTATTTAAATTGAACATAAGGGAGTTTGAAGATATTATATTTTTTATCATATGATTTAAGACATTAAATGTTTCTTCTGGATATAACATATGGACTGTATAAAAACTAAAATTCTGAACTTTTATTGATGCCAATAATCCTAAAATTTAATTATCCATTATTTAAAGCATTTTTTATTTGGAATCAGCCTCTGCGGTGGATTAGAATTTAGTTACTGTACAACAATAACAGAAGATATCCTGTGAATATTGTAAACATGAGCATATACATTGGTCACATGTACTATGAATAGTAGTAATAGGAAATTTGCTGATACTTTTCTTGATTTCATTTCTATATCTAATTTGATATTTTAGACTTTACAGATGAATAATGTACAGATGAATAAGTATATTTAATTAAGTATCAAAAAATAAGCCTTAACCGTATTTTCATTAATTTTTAGTGGATAGTTTTTGAAATTCATACTACATGAAAATCAATTATGCATCCTCTTAAGAAACGCACAATTATTTTTTTTAATTTAATGATTTTGATTGCCTTTGCAATTATCTTCAGTTTTAAATTTTCAAAGGAAATTTAAAACAAATTTTATTACAATTTTTTTCACTTTTATATATTTCCATATTTCTGCTTTTATGAAATTGAAAACAATAACTCAAATTCAAATAATCATGTTGCGATACAAAAATGTACTTTATTTTTTGTATATTCATTAAATGGTTGAGATTTTATTTCAGAGCATGCAAATATTATGATAATATTTTAGAATATTTAAGAAAATACATAATTGATCTTTGCCAAATAGTTTTATGATGCTTTTTTTAATCTTTACAAATTTAATGATTCTAGTCAGTATGTACGGTTTTTTAAAGATGTGGATTACCCATCTCATATATATTAAAGATAGAGGACTTGGTGAAAAATTCTGTGATATTTCACTGGAAAGGGAAAGGAATACCATAAAGAAGAGAATGGTTCTTCAGACTATGGATTTACAATCACACATATACAAAAGATTTGCGAAAAATAATTCATGGGGCAAAAGAACTTGCATCTATTTCAAAAGTTCGTAGCATTCGGCTACTTTTTATTTTTGAAGAGATCCCGATGGACAATATCTTAATAAACACATATTCTGACAATTCAGACATAAAAAAACTGAGGAACTGAATTCTATTTTGATGGAAAGGCAAGCAAAAGAAAAATAAGTTTTCTCTACAACGGCTACATTAGCATAAGAATCACCATTCTTCAAAAAGCAGTATCATTTCTTTCTCGGAATTAAAATTCTCCGCTGACTTCTCGGGATCTTTTGACACCATGAAGAACCTATTTGAAGTTGTTGTTATTACTCTCACGTCATGAAGTGAGATCAGCGCTCGCATAACAATCTCCCCTGCAATGTTTTTTTCTGTAGGTACACAAAGGGCGAGTGATTTGTTGATAAGTTAGGCGTAGTTTGAAAAGAATTTGCGCTTTTCGTAAGTGCTAAGCATAAAGCGTTGCAAGAGGGTGGAGAGGTATGAAATCAATACGACGGACCTCTTAAAGAATTATTTATTTAGTTGTCCGCTTAAATGGGACCTTTACAATTTATCCGCTATGGGACATAGTTATTATAGATTTTTCTCCGCTTAATCGGGAGATTACTCCGCTTAATGGGAGATTTATGTTTTCAGTCTCAAAGCTTGTAGCTTCCTCAATCGTTTTACATTTTCCAGTAGGTGGCGCTGTTCATGTGGGCGGGGCACATGACGTTGATCTTAACATACTCCCGCCTTGAAATTATACAATTTCAATTACAGATACAATTATACGATTACAAATTAAACAAATTGCCATATAAACATTCGATACAAAACAATATGCACATTATACATTACAAAAAAGAAATAAAATATATACATATATGAAATTCAAATGTACTGTATATCCTTTGGAGATACATTAAGATCAATTATATAAAGCAATTTAATATCATGTGTAATTTACAAATGTTCAATTATTTATGGGAAGCAAGCATATTTGGCTTATGCCTCTTTTAACAATGCCATTTGCAACCTTGACGGTTACTACTCTAACTAAACCATCTGAACCCTTAACTATTTCTTGGATTCTACCTAATTTCCATCTATATGGAGGCAAATCAGTGTCCTTAAGTATTACCATATCATTAGGTTTCACATTATCCTTTGTAAATTGCCACTTGTTTCTAAGATGAAGATTATTTAAATAATCCCGCTTCCAACCTTTCCAAATTTGTTGCAATAATTTAGTTACCCTTTTCCATCTAGACAAATAATTATCTGCCCTTTCAATTAATGATGGTTCAGCAATTGACGTTAAAGGACGACCAATTAAAAAATGGCCTGGCGTTAAGGCTGAATAATCATGAGGGTCAGAAGACATTGGAACAATGGGTCTGCTATTCAAGATTCCTTCAATTTCAGCTGTCAAAGTTAAAAATTCTTCAAAAGTTAATTTAACAGCACCTGCCGCTCTTTTTAGATGATGTTTGAAGGATTTGACTCCTGATTCCCACAAACCTCCAAAATTTGGAGATCTTGGAGGAATAAATTTCCAATTAATACTTTCTGAAATTAGATAGTTAGCTAAATTATTATCAGGGTTACTTACTAATTTTAGCAGTCTCTTCAACTCTGAATTTGCTCCTACAAAGTTCCCAGCATTGTCTGAGAAAATACAAGAACATTTGCCTCGTCGTGCAAAGAAGCGTTTTAAAGTTGCAATTAAAGCTTCAGATGTTAGATCGGTGACTAATTCTAGATGAATTGCTTTAGTAGCAAAACAAATAAAGACTGCTACATAAATCTTTTGAAAGATACCCTTGCGTTGACCTTTATATTTAATTAAAAAAGGGCCACAGAAATCTATCCCACAATTTGAGAATGTTGGACTAGGATTAACTCTCTCAGCTGGCAGGTTTCCTAACAATTGGTTACAGCTGATTGGTTTGTTTTTGAAACAAACAACACATTCATTAACTATTTTTCTGGCTAAATTCCTCCCGCCAATTGGCCAAAATTCCTGCCTGACAAGGTGCAGTAAAGTTTGGGGACCTACATGCAAATGTTTTAAATGAAATGAGCACATTATTAGTTTTGTAAGCCTGTGATTGGAAGGCAGAAGCTTAGGATGTCTTTCGTCTACAGTTAGCTTACTCTTTTGTAAACGGCCACCCACACGAAGAACATTATTTTCATCTAAAAATGGGGCCAAGTTTTTAATTTTACTCTGATTTAGATTAACATTCTTAGATAAAACTTTAACTTCATCTGCAAATTCAGACAATTGTACCTTTCTTACCAAGAAATTAGAAGCTTCCTTGATCTCCTGTATTTCCAACTTACCTTTCCTTCTTTCAGTAGGAGACTTCATATTAAACACAAATCTAAAAATATAACTAACAATACGACAAATTTTAGCATAATTATTACTCAAATCCAAAATATTAGTAACAAATTCATCAGAAATTTTACATGATAATACTGGCTCACTGGAAGTTTTAACTTCCTTAAGATATTCTTCATCATTTTTAGAGTCATTAATTTCTACAGGTAAACACATATTTGATTTTATGAAAGATGGTCCATTAAACCATAATGAATTGTTCACTAGGTTTTTAGCTGACACACCTCTGGAAATAAGATCTGCAGGATTGTCTGCTGATTTTACATGTCTCCAATCGTAATTTGGGCACAACAAATTGATTTCCCTTACTCTGTTTGCAACAAAAGTTTTTAACCTTTCTGGTGGAGTTTTTATCCAGGATATCGCAATTGTTGAATCAGTCCACATGTAGATGTGATTAATTGGCACTTGAATAGTTGATATCACCTTGGATACAAGACGAGCCAACAGCAATGTTGCAGACAATTCTAAACGGGGTATAGTCATCGCTTTGATGGGACACACACGTGACTTGCTACACAAAATGCTGGATTGCACTTCACCTAATTCATTTTTGGAGCACAAATACAAAACTGCGCCAAATGCCTTGCTAGAAGCATCTGCAAATGCATGTAACTCGATGGAACTTGAATTGTTGATGAGTGAATTTCTTGAAACTTCTAGCTCGTTCACTGCCGGTAAGTCCTTTAAAAAATAAATCCAGTCATGCAAGTCATTTGGTGGAATTGGATCATTCCAACTCAGCCTTTGAAGCCAAAGTCTCTGCATGAATAATTTCGCAATTGTAATCACAGGAGCAATAAGACCCAACGGGTCAAACAATCTGGCAATAGTTGAAAGAACTTCTCGCTTTGTGAAATTATTCTTTAAATTGCAAGCCACTCTAAACGTGAAAACGTCGGATGTTGGGCGCCACAGCATTCCAAGAGTCTTTACTGTGTCAGACTCTGATGGAAATGAATATTCTAAATTTTTTTGATCATTCAAAAGTTCGGAATCGTTTGAAACCCACTTATGGAGTTCCATGCATCCCTTCTTTAACAGCTCAATTAATTGATACTGTAAATCTTTAGCTGCTTGCAAGTTATTACTACCAGTCAAAATATCATCTACATAAGTATTCGTTATAAGTTTAGCGGCTGCTTCAGGGTAGTTATTTTGTTCTTCTTCAGCGAGCGCCTTTAAAGCTCTAGTCGCTAAAAATGGTGCGCAGGTTGTACCATAGGTAACAGTGCATAACCTGTAAGTTTCCACAGGAGCAGATTGATTAGGCTTCCAGAGGATCCTTTGCAAGTTTCTATCGGATTCATCTATCAAAATTTGCCGATACATTTTTTTTATGTCAGCACAAAATGCATACTTGTAGGTTCTGAAATTTAAAATTATAGAGCAAAGCTCTTGTTGCACTGTTCCCCCATTTAATAAAATAGAGTTAAGAGAAACTCCATTATTTGAAGTCGCAGAAGCATCAAAAACAACACGTAAAGGTGTAGATGAACTTTCGGGACGAAAAACTGCATGGTGAGGAATGTAAAAGTTTTTACTTTCGGAATCAACAGAATCAACAATTTTCTCCATATGATTAAGTATGAAATATTCGTCGATGAATGCCTTGTATTGTTCTGCCATGATTTCATTTTTATTTAACTTTTTCCAAAGCAAATTCAATCGCCTCTCTGCCATTTCCCTTGAATCCCCTAATGTTGAGCGTTTGTCTTCGATTATTGGCAGTTTGACAATAAATCTTCCAGAATCATCTCTCTTGTAAGTTGAGAGAAAATGTTCTTCACAATACTGCCTTTCAAATGTCTTTGAATTATCTGTGTTATCACCCGGAAATGATTCGATTTCAAAGAATTCTTTAACTGAGTTTTCTAAAATTTCCCCTTCAGAAATTAATCCAGAAAAGAAATGAGACTCAGTCCCTTTAAGTGTTCCTGTGACAAGATATCCGAACACACTATTTTGAAGAAGCAATGAATTATCATAAGATCTAAATTTTTCAGATTTCAATATTTCGAAGAATAATTCAGCCCCTAATAAAACATGAATTTGACTGGGAATATGGAACGTACTGTCTGCAAGTTTTATTTCAGTTGGAAAGTTTATGTTATTAATGTTTATTTTCCTTGCAGGTGTTAAATCAGTAATTTTAGGAAGAATCAAAAAAGAAACATCCCTTGAAAAATCATTGCTTTCGTTAGAAATAGTAGCTATCAATCTATTTTTAACTAAGAATTCATCACCGGAAATGCCAGAGATCTTACAATTTATTTTTTGCTTTTCTAGCATTAAAGAATCGGCAACATCCTGTCTTAATATATTTACACTACTTCCGCTATCTAAGAGAGCTTTTAATTTTATTTTTTGCCCAACATTATTTTCAATAAGAATATTTGCTGTGCACAAAAGAGTATGATTTATTTCTGACGGTTGAATGTTCAAGGTCGATCCACCCGAAGAGTGAAAAAACTCAGCGTTCGGATTTAGATTTGCATTTGATTGCGCAACACTATTTGAGCTAGGCAAAACATTACTTTCGTTTTGCTGATCTAAATGAATTAATGAGTTATGGCCTTGTTTTTTACATACTCTGCAGATATATTTAGACTTGCATGGCGCGTTATGGCACTTTAAACAGTTTTTACATAAATGATGATTTTCTAATACTTTAATACGTTCAGCAACATTCAATTTTGAGAATTCATAACATTTTTGTAACGGATGTTCAGTATTACAGAGTACACATTTCTTCATAAATTGATTGCCTTTATTAGAACTGACAAATAAATTTTTCGCTTTATTTCCTGTTCCTTGAAATTCCCTTTTGAATCTGTTATTCGACGGATTTTTTCCTAACTGATCTAAAACTAATGCTCTTGATTCTAAAAACTTTAAGAGCTCCTTTAGAGAATGAATTTCTTTCGATTGCAACGATAACTCATACGACTTTCTTGTCTCGTTATCTAGCTTCTCTAATATAATATTTGCCAGAATAGCGTTAGTTAGATCATTACACTCTAATTTCAAACTTTTCAATGCTCTTAAACTTTTATTAACGGAGTCTGTTATAGATTTTAAACCTTTGGATGATTCAAAACTCAGTTTCTGAATTTTTAACATATTGTCAATATGAATATCTACAACAGCTCTCCTATTCTCAAAACGATCTTCGAGAGCACAAAATAAAGAATCGAAAGTGTCATCACTTGTTTCAATTGATTTTGCTTCACCACGGAGGGCAGATTTTAAATAAAATAACTTTTGATCCTTTGAAAGATCCTTGTTTTCATTAATGAGACTTAAGAACTGATTTTTAAAATTCGAAAATTCTTCTATTTTTCCATAAAAGGTAGGTAAGGGAATTTCAGGCAACTTAGATTTATGTTCTATATGCTCAATATACGATTTCAAATCTTCATTGTGATCTTTTTTAGTTTCATTAAATGTTACAAGATCACCATTATTGTATTTAGAGAGTAAGCATTGAAGACTTACCTCTATTTCATCTCTTTCATCCTGTAAAGAAAACATTTCTTCATCTGTTTTTTTACTAGCTTGTTCATCTTCATCAAGTTCTAAATACTTGCTGTATAATAATTCCAGTTCTTGTTTCACCGATAATACACTGGTTAGTTTTTGTTTTGCAGTTAGGACAGTCTTTGTCTCATCATCGGAAGTTGATGACGCATCAATGAACTTCTTGATGTTCGTTAGTTTGGTTTTGATGGCACCTCGTGCCCGATTTAAATCCTTAATGGTTGCTGTTTTTGTAGTGGATTTCGCATCCATATTTGCTGATTTTCTCCGGCTCGACGGACCAAAATGGAGAGGTATGAAATCAATACGACGGACCTCTTAAAGAATTATTTATTTAGTTGTCCGCTTAAATGGGACCTTTACAATTTATCCGCTATGGGACATAGTTATTATAGATTTTTCTCCGCTTAATCGGGAGATTACTCCGCTTAATGGGAGATTTATGTTTTCAGTCTCAAAGCTTGTAGCTTCCTCAATCGTTTTACATTTTCCAGTAGGTGGCGCTGTTCATGTGGGCGGGGCACATGACGTTGATCTTAACAGAGGGTGTTTTTATTAGCTCCTGGTGTTAAAGATATGAGCATGAGGCCATTTCGAGGATTAGACGCTAAAATTAAGTGAATAAATATCTACAGAGAAACCAGGATATATCTTCTTAGTAAGTAATTATATATTTTTTAGTCCTTCTTTCGCCTTTTTGATTTTTTCGTATTCTATATCTTAAATTTAGAAACAAGATGTATAAATTATGTGTGAAGAATGGATTAAGTTATGGAGTTATTCACTATTTAAAATGTTTTCTTAAACATGCAAAAAATGAGCTGAATATAATTAATAGGAATTTTCCATGATTGCGGGTTGTTTAATAAAGAAACTCAGAATGGTTAAAGTTAACTACTCTTTAAAAAAATGAATGTTTTTGTAACTGTCTAAACTTTTTATAAAAGCCGCTCAAAACTTTTTTTACGAAATAAAATAATTAGCTGCTTTATTTAGCAAAAAATTGGACAAATATATTTTCCTTTTTAAATTTTAGCTTTAACAAGGAAAATGCAAATACTTTTAAAATAATGGATTGATAAAAGTTATTTTTCTATATAAAAGAAAATTTCATTTTACATGTTTAATAAAATTTTAATTGCTTTAATTCGAGTTTTTAATTTCGGATATTTACTTAAATCATTCAGATAAAAAAATATTAGCATTCTTGCACAGAGCTAACGCATTTTCAATGTGATCTGGCATCCCAGGTTCGAATCCCTGTCAGGTCGTTCTCGGTATACTATATGTGAGATGTATTAATGTGCCCCCCCCTATAAATCGAGGCTGTGCAAACGAATGTGATGTCTGTGTAAATAAGCCATACATTTGGTCCTAGTTGGCGCTGCTATAAAAATAAAGAACGCCCATTCGGCTTGAAATTGCTGACGGGTCTCAGCACGCTTGTCCATGGCATGTGCCATTAATAAGAACAACAATAGATACTAATCATTTAATAAAATATAAAATCTGTCTTCTCTAGCTTTACATTTCTTGGTATTCTTTTCTTCATAATATGAATGAGATGTTTTATCTATTTCTGAATGTTATTTGAATAATTTAAGAGGAGATGCTCAAATATTTTTCTACTTCAAGCAATCTCTTTTAATGCGCTTATCAATCAACATCTAGTGAGGAGCTAAAATACTTTTCTTGTCTTCACTTTTCATTTTAGAAAAGAAAAATTTAAGTAATGAAAGTACTATATTCTTTATTATAATTCGGAATGAAATTTTTCTTGTTGCCAAAATAAATGAAATTCAGTTTCTTATGGACACTTTACATCTAAAGATAAATATGATGTGCCTTATTTAATATTTAATAAAAGGATAGAATAAAAAAGTATTTGCTCTTATAAACAAAAGCAAAAGTTTAAAAACAAGTTTAAGTGTCTAGAGACAAATATATAATTCTCAGTTTAAAAATCAAATTTCTTTTCATTAAATGGTACTAGTTAAATTTGGAAGTTTATTTTTATTATTTAACTGAAAAAGACTTGTAAAATATTAAGGACAAAAAGCTTAGTTTAGCCTGTCATTGTTACCACCTATCAAGTAAACTTTTAGAAAATAATTTTAAACATGACTAAACAAATTCCTACTAATCAAAGAAAACAGTTGTTTTTCATCATTGTAGAGAATTCATTAACAATCATCCATCCATCACCTTTGCTTTCAGCGTTTCGTGTTAGTTACCGCGTTGACGGGTGCGTTTTTCGAGATGGCAGAAAATGATGATGAGGGCGATATGGATGCCCAGGACTCAACTCCTGATAATCCTTCAATCCACGACAAAATAAAGCAGTGTCAAAAGATGTTCAACTTATCGATTCGGCTGGATAACATCCAAAAAGAAATTGAATTGCTGAGCAACAGGATGGATATTTTAAACTCATTCCAAGCAGGAAATTTGGGCAAAGAAATCCGATTGAAGTACGAAGAAGAAATTCAAGATAAAATCCAAGAAGCAGCTCAGATTGAGGATGAGTTAAAAATTCTTTCATGTCCTCTAGAGGGGTGCAGTACCCATAATACTTACAAGCTAGTTAAAACTAAATCCTCAAATAAACGGACGCTTAACTCCCCCATTACCCCCAGACCAAACCCCCCCCCCCCCCCGGCTAATGTTCAAAACTCAGAAAATACCACCACTCTCCAAACTTCCAAAAAATTTCCCAAAAATAACATAATTAGACCCACAATCCTTCCAGACCCAATTAAAATTTCAAACACATACGAATCCCTCCCTGAAGAAAAAGATAAACCTTTTATTCACCCGATTATGCTCCAAACCATAGATAAGTATAACTTAATTCTTCAAGAGATAAATAGAAAATTCCCAGACACTAGTAACTCCCATGCAAACGGATATATTAGAATAACCCCAAAAGATGAAAATGATTATAGAAACATAGTCAAATTACTAATTGAAAAGAAATTAAATTACTACACTATCACCCCCAGAGATGAATGTCCCTTAAAAGTAGTAATTAAAGGTCTCCCAATAAATACAAACATAGATGATATTAAAAACGAACTCAACGAAAGAAGTTTTTGTGTTGAGAAAGTAACTCGACTAACACAGCAGCGCTCGAAACAACCCCTCCCTATATTTTTTGTTCAGTTAAGTCGCAATCATACCGCAAATAAAATCTACGACATAAAATCCCTATTATACCTAAAAGTAAAGATTGAAAGTTTCCAAAAGCGCTCAGGGTTTACCCAGTGCTGGAACTGCAACTACTTCCACCATAGCTCGGCTACTTGCGGATGAACTCCTAGATGCTTAAAGTGCGGGAAAGAACACAAAACAAGCGAGTGCCCCATTACAGAAAAAATCGAACAACCTAAATGCATCAACTGCGGCCAATATGGACATGTCGCCTCATGGCGTGGATGTGAAAAATTCCCAAAAATGAAGCCCCCCTCAACCTCGACAGACCACCACGAACTTCAATAGCAATTTTACAGACTTCAGATCCTATGCAAAAGTTGCAAACAATCAAGATCAAAATATCCCAATACCATCAACTCAAACTTCAAACTACTCTACTCCCCAACAGATGGGCCACTTATCAAGACCGTCACGGAGCTGCAAGACGTTATATCAATCCAGGAAATTATAGAACTACTCTAGTCACTGGTGACCCTGAGCAACCTTTTGAAAGACTCCCCTCAACTTTTATCAATATTAAGAAACCTTAAACAAGCAAATTCTCCACAAAACCAAATTGAAACTGTTCTGCAAGCCGTTCTAAATCCATAGTCTTCATCACTCCTAGTCTTAGAATAATGTTCTAGAATGGCAACGGCATTAATTCCCGCACCTACGAATTGCGGGACTTTATAAATAAGCACAGTCCTGATATTATACTTATTCAAGAGACCCTCCTGAGACCTACTCAATTAATTAAAATTTGCAATTACTCCTCATACGTCAATTACAGGCAAAATCAAGATCCCATAAAACCAAGCGGTGGTACAGCAGTTCTAATCAAAAATAACCTGACTCATTATGAAATTCCTACTCAACAACTTAATCAAATTAAAGCCACAATTATTTCTCTCAACATTGAAAATTATTCACCTTTCCTAATTGCATCAGTTTATATTCCCCCGTGTTCAGACAACAAAGACTTTATTCTGGACCTAAAAAACATCTTAATATTAGAAAACCAATGTTTCCTCGCCGGAGACTTCAACGCACATCACATCAGCTGGGGCTCAAACAAAAACACAACTAGAGGTAAAAATTTAAATGAATTCGCTAATAAAAATAACCTTGAAATCTTTGCTCCACCTACCCCCACAAGATTCGGCATCTATTCCGCTTCTTTTATTGACCTCGCAATTAATAAAAACATTTTATTTCCTTATGATATCTCGTCGGTACCGGAAGTTAGTTCAGATCACAACCCAGTTGTTTTAAATTTTTACTTTAACTTTAAAACCCCCACTAATAACAATAAAATTAAAACAAACTGGAAAAAACTCAAAAAAGATATGTTAAACAATACAGATCTAAACTCAACCTCAAATAACACTCATGAATTAGAAAATTTAATTTCTGACTTTTCAAATTCAATTATCAACTCTTTTAATAAAAATTCCAAATCAATTGACCCCGAAACACAATACATTAACAACGAAGTTAAAAAACTTTTCAAACTCCGTAATGCAGCTAGGAAAAAATGGCAATCCACTCGCGATCCAGCTAACAAGAAACAATACAATCAACTAAAAAGAAAAACGGAAAAAACTAAAAAAACTTGCGATCGAAAAAGATTGGAATGATAAACTAACAACTCTACAACCTAATGATAACTCACTCTGGAACACAGCAAAAAACATGAGGAAAAACACACAAAGATTTCAGCCCTCAACGGCCAAGCTGGCAAAGCATATTCAAACGTTGATAAAGCGGAAACCTTAGCACAAAGCTTGGAGCAACAATTCACTTTAAACGATATGCACAACGTAAACACAGAAACCACAGTACACAATTCAAAAATTCTTCACAACTGAAATTTCAGCAGAACTCGACCCCCCAAACATTATTTATTTCTACAAAACCATCAAAAAACTGAACCCAAACAAATCACCAGGTATTGATGGAATTTCTAAT
>JAOUZG010034239.1:923712-976480 GCA_026289955.1 Argiope argentata | reverse complement strand
CAGAAAAGAACGTTATGGTTACATAAAAGTATTGCTAAATTGACTCATATACATAATGTCAGCCAGTTCTTTTGGAATAGTTTTATTATAATTTTACTATTATTCTTTCTAAACTATGAATTTGTATTTTTTTTCCTTTTATAGCTATGCTGCTTGCATATTCCCATGGAATTGTTTTCACATTATATTGTGTTTCCCCATTATATTGTACTGTGTGGAATCTCTGTTTGTATTTCGTATTTATGGCTTAAGCTCTGTTCATTCTTGGATTCTGAAACCCTCCGTGCTTTTTCGAATGAAGAGGGGACGTTTATTTCGTTATAAAATGGTGAGGAGAAAGAAGAAGATTTAAGTTGAAAGCCTTGAAACTTAGCAACGCGGGTGGTGGTGGTGGTGGATTCAGAATATTTGAAGGAATAGAAGGAGTGATAACTGTCCATTTTCTTGCGTACCAGCCTTTGGTGAAATGCAAGCGGAGTCAAAGTGGTAATTAAAATAGTTTTAGTTACCACTTTTTTAGTTTAGCGAAAGTTGTAACTGTAATATTCTATGAAAATAAATAAAAGATCGTACAAGGGTTTTTTTGTGTGTGATTTTTTTAGGAAATACGATTTTTGACTTAATTTAAGCAATGAAAAAGCCTAAATGGGGCGTTCTAAGATTTCTCCTGAAGAAACCCCGCAAAGAAAAAAAGGAAAGGGAATGAAAGATCAAACAGAGGCAGGAAGCTAAAGAAATAACTCGATCAAAACAACAAAAACGCGAAGTTTTGAAACGACAATCCCTTCAATAAACAAAAACGAAAATGATGAAAATTTAAAATTAGAAGTACATAGAACTAATTAGGAGTGCACAACAACTTTACAACAGGAATGTAGAAAGAGTAAACGCATGCAATGTATTCCTGATTCTCAGTCGCAACACTCAACTTCAGATACAGAATGTGTCTGCTTGGATTCTGAATCGCAACGTTCAATGTAAAACACACCATTTCGATTATTTTCTGTTTCAAATAACACTATCTAGCTTCAAACAATTCAAACTGAATATTTCAGATGACTTGTTGAATTCATCGATGCATCTGTTGTGAATGATTGTGGTTTAAAATATAAAAGAAAATCTGTCATGATAACTTGAAATTAGTGGCAGTAGGTTTCAATTTTTCTTTTGCGCTTAGTTTCATTTTTTATTGTTAAAAGCACTTGGGGAGTGGCAAAAAGATATTGATTAATATTCCTGAACAAATCAACTTAAAATATTTATATATAATTATTTTTCGAAGTTATAAACGAGTTCTTAAATTAGATGAATAATTATAAGCCCAATTACTTTTCCTGAATCCAAATGGTTAACAGTTTTACTATACCTATTACTTTTGCTTTGCTACAAAATTATTTGTTATGGGTTTGGATTATTCCACGATTTTGATATCCTTTAAATAAACTCAATTAGGTCAAGCGATAACCAATTTAAAAGGGCAGTTATTGATACATATCAGTTTTATTAAATATCAAAGATAAAAATGTTTCTAATGTAAATTGCTCTTAAAATACTACAATTTTCAACATTTCCTTAATGATTACATCTTAGAAAAGGTCTCTCTTGATTATTACTTATAAACGAAATAATAATTCTGCTCATGATATTGTAATTTTGGATTTCACGCTGTGAAAAAATACAATCTGAATGTATTAAAAAAGGTAAAGTCTTGAGCTTAAAAAAAACAGATTATACAATAAATTGAAATAATATCTTACCGATTCTTTTCCTAAACGGTGTTCTTGATTTCCTGAACGCCTCCTGAAATCAGTTAACATTCATTGTAGTTTCCAAAAATCATCTTCGATTCTCAAAAAAACGGTGGCTCAGATGTTTTATCCGACGATATATTTTATCTGGAAATAAAGAAAACACGTTGGAGAAGGTAATGGAAATATTTGTGTAACTGATATTTCTATTAATACTAAAAGCGCATGTCCGAGTATATGTCAGGAATTTTTATAAGATTCTACATTTTCAGCATAACATTTTTATTTAATAATATTTATTCGAAAGGATGATGATGTAATGAATGTTTTTAGATTTAACAAAATTCAAATAAAATAAAAGAAAATATAAAAAAAATGTTAAAAAACTACAAAGTGTTTTAAATGTTTTTTAAATGTTAAAAAAAACTTTAAAAGTATGAAAAATACGCAATTTTTTAGGAATGATTTCTGAAATCATTCTCACACAATGTTTTTTTCTCAGAAAATTAATATACTCTGAATTCTTTTGTTTGTTCAAAGCGTTTTCCTTATTTTGAGATTTTAAAAAAAGTTTTTATGCTTTTATATAACAATACTCAAAGTGGAAATAAAATCTTTTTCTCTATTTCATTAAATCTTTAAATTCAGTGTCTCTGTCTTTTAAATATAAAATATAAAATTTTGGTTTGATATGGACACAAAATTTTTCCTTACTGCAATAAAATGCAATCCATCATCATTATGTTTTATTGATACTAATATTTTCTTTCTTTCTTTTTTTTCTGATAAATTAATTTCTTACGAAGACTTTCTGCATTAATTTAACAGATTTATTTTTTCATGTCTAAAACCTTTTGTTTTCGGATAAAAAAAGCAAGTCTTCTTTGAACATATCATTCATTTGTGTGTTGAAATTAGCTTAAATATCTAATTAACAATTAATTAATGTTAATGATAGTAATTTGAATTTTGCAAAATTAAAATAAAACACTATGCACATTAATTTTAATTTCATTGCAGTGATTATTTTTATTTTAATGAGAGTTTAATATGTTCACTTATGTAACCACCCTTCAATCGTAAGAGATGCATGATGCATCTCATTTTTGTTAAATTTTAAATCGTAGACAAAGAGAAGTTTCTTTGGCTAACCTTTCTTGTAAATAATAAAGTTTTCTTATAAATATTAAAAATATGTAGACAATCTTGTTTCTGCAACATTATAAATTATATTATTATGAATAATTTATGTTTTTTGGAGTTGAAAGTATTGAATATTTTAGACGGATTACAATAGAAAAAATTATTTCGCATAACTAGTTAATATAATTATGAGTAAAATTCGGAAGTGATTTATTCTCGTTAAGCGTGATTACACTGTATTTCTGTCTTTCAAAGATTGATCAGAAATAATTACTTTTAACTTAATGAAAAATATTCAATTTATGTTACTTTCGTTCATTATAATTTTTAGTTTAAAATCAGGTTAAACGTTTTGTCAATCTGAAGTGTTGCTAAAGGAATGTGCGTTCATTTACGTTGATGATAGCCTAAATAGGATCTTTATCTTGCTCACCTAGCATTCTTCCGTTTATTAAATTCATAAACTGTACTTTGAAACATTATTTTATTCTAATTAGGATAGACTTTGTACTTTGTACGCATCTTAAATAAAAATAAAAATACTTTTTCGCATCAAAAATATAAGAGGATAATTTCATAAAACAGAAAAGAACATCATAGATATTTATCTAAAGAAGAAAAGGTTTAAATAATACCTACATAAATACGATATTATTCGATATATATATATATATATATATATATATATATTATTGTTTAATATTCGACATTCTGAAATATCATGGAGACATGATAAATATTGCTTGATGATTTGTGGAAATAATGTTAGAAGAGTAGCGTTCTCTTTCTCAAAATTAAATTTCACGTCTTTAATGTACATCTGAAATTAACTTTTCAGGAAATCGATTCATGTGAAAGTTCTATATTCCTATACACTTATTATCTTTTACAAGACATGCAAATATTGAGCTAGAAATGCATATCTCTTGTATTGTTTCGAAGGAGAATGGCATATTACATAATCTTTTATTTGGGTAGATTAAATCCCTGGAATCTATTAAATTGACTTAACTTGAGAATTTATTTATATTGTTATTTTATAAAAATAGTTTCTCCTTTTCTTTAATTGAATTAATAAATGAATGGAACAATTGTATCTAAAATGAGAAAATAATCATAAAGCTGCTTTGAGACGAATGTGTGAATTGGAACAAAAGGTGAATAACAGTTGAAAGCGCGATGGATTGATCAGTTTACGTAATTCCAAATATCAAGATTTGTTTGAAAGGAGAACTCATTCGTGCGAAAATAATTTTAATTAATTCGGTAAAGCTCTATTCTTTCCTATCAAGAAAGGTGTAATTCACAATAAACAAGTACAGTTAAGCGATTAAGATTAAATAAAGAACAAAGTGAAATAAATTGCAGATTAGATCAACCTATAGGGAAACACTTCATATAAAGAATAGAAAACACATAGGATGTTATTATAAAAACGGAATTCTTAATAAATATTTAATTCTACATGGATATTATTTTCTTTTAATTTGTAACTAACTATTTTAATGGAAAATAATTTGAGAATTGTATTTAATTAAAACAGTCATTGATTATTTTATTAAATAATAAAATATACGCAAATAGTTTTTTAAAAGATTTTTTTTTTCAGATGATAATATTTTTTTTATAAACACTTCTTTGATAAATCTTTTTCAATTAAATATTGATGACACTGTTAATTCAAATATTATTTTTGAAATTTTAAATCGATATTGATTAATAATTGCCGAGAGGGATATTACATTATTTTTAAAAGAATAAATTTCACAAAATTAAAATAAAATAAATTTATTTAAATTAAATCGATATTTCCTTTTTATATTTATTTGGAAGAATTTTTTTTCACTCTAAACATTTTAAGACAATGCGCATAATTGTGTATAAAAGTACTGTCAATAAGAGTATTGAACTTTTGGCTTCTTTTCTTGTGCAGCAACTTATCTATTTAAATATATATCTATGAAAATGAAATAATGTTAATTACTCACTATTTCAGATTAGTTATTTTTGATAAATAAAACATTGGCTTTTTAAATGCACGGATTTTAATTACTACTCATTAACTTTAACAAATGCCGAATGAAAACGTGATATCAGCAAATTCCATTATCGAAACATAAATGTTCGAAATTCGCAGTTCTGCACTAGTCAGGACTCATAGAAAAAAAAAAATCCTTGACAATGGATGAAAATTGAACCCCTTACGTATATTCATGAAGAATTAAAACTATTTTAAACACTTCTTTTTATATAAAGAATTTATTTTATTCTCCTTTTCTCATGCACAAACATACACGGACGATTATTCTGATGCTTCTTAAGATGAAGAAATTATCAATACATTCTAACTATTAAGTCTGGAGTATTTAAGTATGGAAGAAATATGTTTGATTTAAAGAAATTGATATCGTTATGAATTTTGGTTATGAATACAATGTTTGGTTATGAATTGTTATAAATTAGATGTAAATATTTGTAAATAGTTTAGTTGTATAAAATTAGTTGTAATGAAATCGTGCTTCAACGAAAAAAGACCGATATAATGGAATTTACAACCGAAGATAACAAAATTTGACTAATTTGGAGATATAGATTTTTTGGCGACATTATGAGATCATTAATGATTTTTACTCCATGCTAAAATAGGCAGAGGAAGTTAAAATGTAAGGATTTGTTCCTAGGGAACGTTGGGGATATATCCACACTCACCTGAAGCGTTCGAGCTATTTCTAAGTTTACCGCGCCCACTTTAAAGGGATGCTATATAAAGAGAGGTATGGGAGAAGAGATTGAATCAGTTCGGAGAGCAAGCTGCCGTGTTTGGCCTAGCTTGAGAAAACGCCTTTTCTTTTTGATTTGCGTTCTAGAGCTTTGCTTTGCTTAATTAGCGGATTAAATAGTGTTAATTCACTGTGTATGTGTAGTTTGTGTTGTGTATATTTAATTCACGTTTGTAGAAAATAAAGCCTGCATTTTATATTCTTTTTCTCAACGTTCTTGTGAGAATTTTTTTTACCAATATTTGTCAATGAATTGAAAAGAAATGTCAATGCGACAAATTTAATTATATAAGCTAATTTACCAAGTCATTACCAAATTGAAACTAAAATGAGTGCAATTACTATCATAATGATCAATTTGATTCTCATATTAAATAAATAAAATAATTAATATGCAGGAACAGAAAATTTGATCTAAAAATGATATTGGACCAGTCAAATTCACTTTTTTTTCCAGATTTATAACTTTAAAAGTTAATTTTGCAAGATTTTTTGTATGCCATTAAGATATTTTATTTTTATCATCCGTTTACAATATAACTCCTTTGCAGAGTAAATTATATATTTCTAATAATCTGAGTTCTGACAGATGAATTTTTGTTATTTGTTTCAGAAAGAAGAAGTTATTTGTTTTTTATTTCTAAAAGAAGTTTCAAGCAATAATTTACGAATTGGGAAGATTTAGACATTATTTAAAGCTAAATATTTTCACTAAATAATATTTGACTTCAAATAGTTGTTTTAAACAAACCAAAAGAAGAAAAAACGTAATAATTTATTTTCCTTTCAGTGAAATATGACCAACAGCTGCTATTTGCCCAAGAGAATAATTCCCCTTATCCAAAAAAATTTCCCCTGAGGGATTTTGGAAGGTTTAAACAAATATTGCGCAAGAACTTTCAAAAGCAATCTACAACGTCAATAAATTTATTGAGATGTCACTCCAGGGATAAGAAAAGGAAATACTTTCCATCCGTCCTTTTTTTTTGTTCTCTTTGTTTTCCGGATTTTTGAAGAATAAAATTGCAAACGGCGATCTGTTTGCAAATTATAACGAATTTTTTGACAAAAAAGTACAATTTTTAATCTAATATTGATTATCTGTGAAAAAAGTATTTATGTATTGAATTGATATTTTTTGCTCAGAACCATTAGTATTTCTACAGGAAAAATCCTACGCTTTCATTTGAAAAGTAATAAATGATGATCATATTATTATATTATGATTATCAGACCTTATTCTCCAAGCTGATGAATTATTTCGGTAAATTTGGGCGCATATCAAACTGTTGTGAAAGGATAGGCAGTCGTTAGAATTATACATTATTCTATCTCTGCATTATCAAACGATTTTTCAATATTTTTCACAGGAAGCATTAATTATTCGCCCCAATTACAGCTCGAAACTATATGGGGAAGTTATTGGAAATCTGAGTTGACGGTAGGGAATTTGATCTAGTTTGGATCAGATTTTCAGTTAATGCCCATTTTGTCAATCATTCATCCATTCATTATTCATTTCCTGAAATTTCGGAGATACTGTTTGAAATTAATGATGCCATAAATCAAATTTGTCTGTTCTAAGGTTTGAATTGCCCAATCGGAAATCAGATTTCTTTCTTGATTTTAATCTCGTTTGTCCAATTGTAATTTTTTACATATACTGATATAGCTCAAAATATATTTCATTTTAATTTTGGGGAACTTTAGGGTAGGTGGTTAAAGTTGTTACACACTGTTAGTGGCAACATCCGAGGAAATTTGAATCCAACTATTTTTAAGAATTTCAGGATTTTAAATTATTAATGTCATATTCTATATCCTGAGAAGATACAGAATATGACATTATTTAGAATGACTATATAGAATATACCATTATATAGATTGGAGAATTAGAATATGACATTATATATAATGAAGATATAGAATATGAGATAAAAATATACAAATATTTTTGTTATGAGATATTAGGAATGAGGTAGAATTTTTAGTATATGTTAGTAATGTTAGAATTTTTAGTATTTAAGACAGATATAAATGAAAAACTTTCATAATAAATTAAAAGAATGAAGATTTTTGATATATTATTAACTGTAAATTTTCTTAATAAGAAGATAAGGCGTAGGATATACAAATTTTATTGTGTATCAATTATATGAACATTTTTTACAATAATTAAGAATCGTAGAAAATTTCAACTCAATAGCGATTCTAGCTTCATCTAGACATTTCATTCGAATTTTAAGATACAAGTCTTAAGTATTTGTCTCAGTCTCTGCGTGCATTTCATGTGCTAAAGAATTATCAAACATATCCCAAAGTAATGGAAGAACCATAGAAGAATGGAAATACAATATTTCCCGAACATTGTATTTCAATAACAAAATTTAATATATTTAAGTTTAACACTTTTGTTTACACAATTTACCATGGCTTATTGACATGAGTTACGGAATTAATAGCATTTGAAAACCCTTATATTGATCCTATAATAACCATTCTAAAAAAATTAGGTAAAAGGTTTAGAATAGTTTAATTCTGAAAAATAATCGATTATAATTTTGAAAGACACATTATTTGAGGCTAGAGACGAAATATTACGAATCATCATAAATCATCGATTCATCATTAAACGCTTTGAAGACTGGAAGCCTTATAATTGCACAGCATGCGTTAATAAGGTTTCTCGTTTGCAAGGTGCGATTTACGAAATATGGCGGTTTTTAAGGTTCCAATATGACTGCAGAACATTTAGCTAAGCTGGTTATATTTGAAGATAAAGTATTTGAAATTCGGTATAGTAATAGAAAAGATACTCAAGAATTTGTTTACTTATATTTTTGGCTTTGCAATAGCAACTGGAACTGTTGACCCTAAAGCTACTAATTCATTTGAAGTAAACGACTGAAGACTGTTCAGAATTAAGAAAAATTTGTATTATAAGAGACTTGCACTATCTGAAAAATATTTATATATATTTATAGAAAAATTTGAGATGAAATATTTGAAAATTATTTTCAAAAATTAAAAGAAAAATAAAAAGGGTCGTTTAACAAGTTAGGTAGGAATTTTGATAAAATACAATTTTAATTGATATCCAAACTTACAATAAAGCTCGATGCGTGTGTGTGTGCCAAGTCGTCAGACCTACAGCTACCAATTAGGCAAGCGTATGCCCTGAAGGCCAAAAATATGCACCTTAGAATGACTTATTTAAATTTTTAATCAAAATTTTAATTAATTAAAAATCTAGCAAAATTTGAACGTTTTTTTCTTTATAACTTACGAAAATATTACAACACAGCCATATTTTATAACTTTAACAGTATTTTTACATCTTATTAAATTAATAAAAACAACTTTTCATTGATATATTGTTCTAATCACCAAATTCAATTTCTATTTTTAATAAATTTTTAAAAATATAATTTAATTATATTTTTTGACAATTTAATTTATGGAAAGCAAAAAATAAAATTAAAGCTGCACGAGCACTTTGCACAATAATCAGAAAAATTAAATTTCTATCAGTCATCATATGGACAAAAGCTCAAATTGAAAAAATAAGTTAACATAACATTCCAAATAAAGTATATAAAATTGTAACTTTCAGCAAGTGTTTGTTGGAAATTAAACTCAAATTAAACATATTTTTTTTGAAAAGTAAACGTTTTCTATGATCTCGTACGATATTTATATTACCAATTCAATTAAACAGTTTTATTTAAGCCAAATATAGTTTAATGTGTACAAGATACAGGGGTTGGACGAAAATATGGGAACACCTAAAAAAGAACATAATATCATGCCTAATACCGTGTAGGACAGCCATAAGCATTTAAAACTGCTTGAATTCTGTTAGGTATCGATAAATACAGGTCCTGTAGGGTTTTTAAGTGAGTCTTATACCATTATTCCTGCAAAACAGTGGCAAGTTCAGTTAGAGATGATGGAGGGGGATAGCGATCACGCGCCTCTCTCTCTAAAGTAGACCACAGAGGTTCAATAATATTGATATCTGGTGACTGTGGTGGCCAGGTGAGATGTGACAAATCCTCCTCATGCTCACAAAACCAGTCTTGGACGATGCAAGCGGTGTGAATAGGGGCTCTATCGTCTTGGTACACAGCATTAACATTGGGGAACAAATACTGTACCATGGGGTGGACTTGATCGGCCAAAATGATCACATAATCTTTACCAGTAATGCGATCTTGCAAGGTAATCATGGGGCCCATGGAATACCACGACATGGCTGCCCAAATCATGACAGAACCTCCGCCATGTTTTACTCTTGGCAGCAAGCAGTCTGAATCTTACGCTTGTGACGGCATTCGCCAGACGTAAACTCTGCCAGAAGTTGGGAACAGTGTTAAACAAGATTCATCTGACCAAATGACCGTCTTCCATTGCTCCATCGTCCAGGTTTTAGGGATTCGGCACCGTCTTTTCCTGTTACAGGCATTTGCATTACTGATGAGGGGTTTTGGAATTGCAACTCGTCCTGCAATTCCCTGCTTATGGAGTTCACTTCTTATTGTTTTAACGCTGACAGGGTCAGTAAGACCGACATTAACTTCGGAAGTGATTTTTGAAGCTGTCGTCTTCTTATTTTTTGTCACAATCAGGTTCAATGCCCGTCTGTCACGATTACTCAACACACATTTTCGTCCACGTTGCGACTTAGCAGAGGATGTTTTTCCGCTGTTTCTGTATGTAGTATAAATCCTCGATACCGTGCTTCTTGAGACACCAAACACTTCGGATACCTCGGTTACGGAAGCACCTACCATTCGAGCTCCAACAATTTGTCCACGTTCGAATTCACTTAGCTCAGACATAATGCACTAGCAACTACACAAAACACTAGTCTGACAACAACTGACACTTACAACGTATTAAGGACATTGTACAGATGGCGTTAGTGAGGAAATACAGCAGCACAACCTACAGGCTCCTCTAGAATCAACTATTACTTCTAAGCAAGCATTTCACAAGGTGTTCCCATATTTTTGATCAACCCCTGTATCTACTCTAATTGAAACTGAACAACTAATTTCTAAATCTTTAGTAACACACTAACATCTACTAACAAATGAACTAAATGAAATAAATAATTATATTTTACGTAATGTGAGTCAATAAATACTAATGAACTACGAATTTTAAATATTTGCATTTATCCTGTGTTTTGTAAGTCATATTTTACAAAATATCCTTAAGACACTAATATTTTAAATGAAATGATTTGCATCGTTATCAAATAAATCAATCACTAAATTAGACAGAGTAATGAAGATTTTAACTACATAATTCTGTAAAAACGAGTCGTTATAGATCATTTCATTGACAGTCTCAAAAAAGGTAAACATCCCATAGAGTTTCATCTAGATTATGAGAATATTGATTATTCTAATATTGTAATTTTCAATATTTAATAAATCGGCTGGATCTGAACACAGAAAATAGAAACATTTTTATATTTATTTGAGAGTTACATTCAAGAATATTTTGTAGAATATGATTTATTAGAACAAAAATAAAAGACTTTTTAAACTTTCTAATTTTTTGAAATATATTTTAAAACTGAAATGCTGGATTCACTAAATTACATCATTATGTTAATTGTAATAACATTATTTCCACTTTAATTTATGATTAAATTTTACGGACATTATAGGAAATTATAAGAAGATGCGTAATACAATAAACAGAACGATTTAAAGCTTACATAATAGTATATATAACCTACAAAATTTGAAGATTAAAAGTATTTTGCTGAAAAACTATTATGAGAACCACTTACATGAAATATTAATTGAGCATTAATACTGGCAAACCGGCTGGTTGCCAAATGCGACTGCTAATGAATAAAAGAGAAAATAACTGTCATTTATTCCTGAGAATAATGGATAATCAAATATTTAACTTATTAGAACTTTAAATCGTTTATGTTAAAAACAAATATTAGTAATAATTAAGCATAATAAAATCAGACGATAGTTATTTCCGTTTTACAATAACTTCCAAAACATTTTTACTTTGAAAAAAAATGATTCAAGCAATATCGCTTGCTGCTTTTGATGAACGATAAAAATGAAAATATTCTGTACAGCAAATACAAAGCAATTCACTATTCCTCTTTTAGAAAAGAACTTTATTTTTCTGGGTGAAATGCATGAGGATAGTAAATTGGATTTGCTTACTGAAGAAAAGAGCAAAGTGTATTTGAGTCACATTCGGAAGTTCCACACTTTAAACTCTAAAGCATCTAAAGTTTTATTCAATTTTATTCGTTTTTTAAATTTAATTCACAAATGCGATCCATATAAAAGAAACCAATTTTTCAGAGGGTGCAAGTGAAATATAATTTAGTAGCACATACGAAATTATTTCTTTTTATTTCATCAAATCGTTAAAAAACGAAAATTTAATAAATAAATAAAAAAATTCAAGAAGCATTGAAGTCTTATATTTTGCTATTGAATTGATTATAACTAAAGATATTTATCAATGATTTTTAAATATAAATAATATTTTAAGTACTGAAACAAATATTAACAGGATATTTCTTTCTAAAATTAAATATTAAATGCACAAACAATAAATTAGATTCTTTAATAGAAGTTAGGACAAACAAAAATTGAAAATTGAAAACTTTTGATATATTCAGAAGCGTCAGACGAAATTGATCCGGAAGGTATTAATGCATACACTGCTGTAAACAAACTTCAAAGTAAAGACGTGTGTCTGATATCAATTAAGGGAATAGTCAAAACATGAAAATTTTTTCCTTCTCAAAGTTGGTATACATTCGGAATAACTAATGATAATGCTGTTGTGAATAATAATGACGGTCTGTATAGTCGATGCACAATGCATCAGTTACAAGTGATAAATGCGATGTCCTTCAAATAAAAAACCGTCATCTGCTAGTTAATGTGACCTTTTACTAGTATACCTTCCTGAAGGACAATTTCTTACTTATTTAGTAATATATCTTCATTTTTAATTTTCCGCTCTAAACAATTGTACTTTTTAAGAAAAGAATTCTTCTTTCTTTTATAAACTCGTTCCATGTGAAACGAAAATATTTTGTGTGACCGTTGCAGATATATTACATTGCTTCGCGGTCACAAAATATCACTGATACTGTTACAATATATTAAAATTATAGATTCATGTAATATATTTTTCTATAAAAATTCAAATATAAATTTTTAATATTTTGTTTCAATGAAATCTTATTATCATCTTTTTCAAAATCCTTACTTATAATAGGGACTAACAATACCCGCACGGCATTGCCATTGGCGGAGCTTCCAAAAAGAAAAAATAGCTTCAAACATAAATCTAGCTTCCACCAAATAGGGCATGGGCATGTTGAGCAACATCAAACAAACAGAAAAATGTATTTAGAAATTATCAAAAAGAACTACAAAACAATTCATTTCGCCTCTCCTGTCTCAGTGTGTCTTCGTAATTCAATTTCATTGCGATTTAAAGAAGGATGGTTGTTTCGCTCATCAAAAGACTCTCCTTTCTTAAGTGAGGACATTATTGATCTTCGCTAACCGAACGTTTCATTCCTCTCAATTTTTCTTATCGCACAACAAACGATGCTTTTTGGCATTGAATGTGTTCTGACCAAGGTTGGATTTCTTTTTTTTGGCGTAATAATATTCGAGTCACTGTTAAAAATTAGACGTAAACAAAGAAATGTTTCGGATAGGCATAGAATATCTCATCTCTTTGCACATGCGCAGTTTGAGGTTTTCACGCGTGCATGATTAAATTAAAATAGCATTTACAAAGCTCCCTTTTTTAATACGATTTTAATTTTCTATAACATTTCCCAATAAATGATCTAGAAAATGATATAAATATTACCAAAATCCATAAGATATTTCTCTAGTTTTTGTGACTCAAACATATAGATGTTTTCAAGAGATTTCATTTTATACTATGTTTAGATAATGTGTGAATGTGTTTCTCGTTACAGGACACACCGTATAATCTAGAGCTACCAAATCTTTCATTATATACTTTAAAGATTAGGATATGAATCTCTAAAAGAGTTTTTATTAGGATTTTCATCACAAATGAAATGACTTTGGTGCTCTTTTGCGATAGCTTCCAAACTTATTACAGTATAGAAAGTATTTTTATCCGATCCAATTGGAAATTTAAAAACAGAAAGGATAAAGCTGCTTAGATAGAACAAATCAGATAGGTACAGCAAAGACTTTCATACTCGCCATATATTAAAATTTCAAAAATATATATATAATTAATTTACATGCAATTATTGAAAACTTAGGAAATGCGAAATCTAAAATTCTAACAAAATTTTGAAGTAGGTGAAGTAATAAAGTATGATGCATAGTAATAAACATAATAAAAACTGTAAGATAATAATGACAATATATATGAAAATTTGAAATTTAAAAATATTTTGCTGAGAAAACAATTGGAATTTTCAATAGCCATTAATTCTAGAAAACCTAATGGCCATCTACAGCGGCTAGTATAAAATGAAACTTTAAGTCTCTGCACGTAATAAATTCGGAATTATTTTACATAAAGTGATAAAAAATTAAATATAACATGCTATTTGATTTAGAAAATGTCTGTAGTCTTATCATTGAAATAATTTCAATCTAGAGTTATTTGAATTAAATTTTAAAGAAATCAAAAAATTCAAACAAAAGCAAAAAAATAATTTATCTCTCTTTATGACACGGTCAGGAAAAACTAAAGAACCATCTCACTGGAATTTCACGGATGCTTCTTCGGGGTCTCTTGACGATTTAAACAAATTGATCGTAAGAAACTTTAAAAAGTATTTTCTGTGTCAATAACCTGATTGAGATATCCCTCAAGGCGAGTGAAAAGAAGAGTTTCCCTTTTTCGGGAATGTAGCTGACTGAAGGAGAGGATTTTAAGAAATGAATCTTTTTTGTCCGTGAATAAAATATTTGATACGAAGTTACTATGTAATAAATTATTTTTGAATTAAGATGGTGTTAATTTCTTTAAAAAATCAGTATTTAGCGTTTGGGTCAATGGATTGACATTTTGTCATATTCTGTTTATCAAATCGTAAAAAAAAACCTTTATTCTTTTCCTTTGCAAATACTTGTCAAAGCATTTTAAACTTCACAACAGTTAAAAAAAATGGTAAGTGAGATATTAATTAAAAATAATTGTGGTTCCAAATGGTTCATTAAACATTCTATTAAATGGGGAAATGAAGGCAGAGGAACAGAGAGAGATTCACTGAATTCATCCATTAAGGCTTATAACTGCTGATATTGATTGAAAATCATCATTCACTCTTATTTATGATGTGACAGCTGCTTATATATGAAATAGCAGCTTTTTAAAACAATGATTTTTCATAAAGATTTCTTTCTCTCTCAAATTGCGTAAAGGAATGTTTGACAATCTAAAATATTATCTTTTTCCCTGTTATTTGCAGCAATTCATGATGATTATAGGTATCTTAGTTTTGATGCCAAAAACACTGATAACAGCTTGAGATAGGATTTTTGTGGGCAACCTTTTACTCTATTGGACACATTTATTGAAAATCCATCAAAAACCTATTTGGATTTCAGTAATATCGTGAAATGGCTGAGGAACATGAATCAAAGGTTATGGTTATAGACAACATAGTTTCCAAAGCAGAAAAAAAAACATGGATTATAGTTTGCAATATAATTATTATAGATATCTTTTCATTCCGCTGGAATTAGCTGAGAAACATTAATCAAATAGAGTTATGTATTCCAGATATGTTCTTAACCTGCGCCATATTAAGAAATCTATGCACCAAATATTGGGAGAATTACTGAAGATTCTTCTCCAAACTGAGCATAAATGTATACCAAGGGTACTGAAATCTTCTTTAGAGACAATTTAATCTCTATTACAGATTTCTCCTTCTCTAAATGACGATGTTGAGTGTCCTTTTTTATTGGATGAAAGACTTGCTTTACTTGTGTGGCAAGCAAATGAATGTGCGGATGGAATTGGATAGAGAAGTATAATTTATTCTCATAACAAAATTACTTTAAATAATGCATATAATTCTAGATAACTTTTAAAAATAAATGTTTCAAAAGACAATTTAAAATTCATGATCTACCGGATCACGCATCATTGGGACATAAAGAGATATATTCGGAATATAAAGAGGTATAATTGGGATATAAAGAGGCATAATTTGAATTTTAAAATGTATCATAAGGATATAAAGATGTATCATTGGGACGTAAAGAGGAATTTATTGATAATTTTACCAAAAAAAAACATTACACTTCCCCTTTATCATGATTTCTCAAGTCATGGACTCGCAACGAAATACTTTATCAATTGGAATTAGAATCGCCATCATGTGTTTTGACAAAAAAAGCTACCTAATAGCTGTTGTACATAATACATAATAGCGTTGTGTAACCACAATGTTACCCATTGTGGTTTTATTTTGTCGTTCATTGACGTTTGAACATTTATCATGAAATAAGTAACATTTACTAATAAGTCAAAAAAATATTTAAAAATGTAATTTTTTAGAGTTTATATAAATTTGTGATATATTTTGGAATGGATTATTTTTTGAAGTGATATTTTTTAAAAGGTTGTATTGGTAAAATATTACAAATCTGAGATGTAAGAAAGCATTTCCAAGATATTAAATAAAATGAAAACATATAAACTTTTTTAGTTTTACATGAATGCATGTCTACATATAAATACAAACAAAAGATAAAGTCCTAATAAAAGTCTCTTCTTCCTTCCCCTCTGAAAAATAAAATAAAATACACAGTTACGTTTTACCTTTTGATTTACCTTTTGTTTTTACAAATACCATTGGTTCATGATTTATACGTTACGATCAGAAAAAAAAGTACCCCAGAAGTATTATAAAGCTACAACAATAGCAATAACGGTGAATAAATACGTTTCATTTCAGTTAAATAAAAAAAAGATGTACTGAAGTCAGTTGTTAGTATAATTTATACCCAAATTTTGAAGGATTCACTCTCAGTGTTCTTCCAAATGTTACAACTCTTTATTATGTACTTATTTCTGATCACCCAGTAAGTAACATTTTATTGGTTTATGATTATTGCATCACATTTAGGGGACATGCTATTTGTGTTGTTTATTTCACCTTAACTATCTTTCAATTTGTACCTACTATAATGAATAAATTATGCTGGCTATCAATAAAAATTATCACCACAGGTATTTTAACTAAATAGCAGATAATTATAGGGATAAAATAAAAAATAATTATTGGCATTGTCTCTTTAAATAAATAAAATCATTTTAAAGATACATTGCCAATGAGGATGTTTCATAGCAGCAGCTTAGTGTAACTTTTGTATCAAGCTTCAATATCTTCTGTATCTAATTTCAATTTTATTCTTTCCTTTCTTCTGATTTGCGGAATCCATAAAACTGCAAAAACTCAAAACACTTATGATTGATATGAGCACATATGAACATTTTCGAATTATAGAGTTTTATAAAATTGAAACAAATTTCTTTTCAGTCAAGAAGTTTCCTGAATAGAATATTTAATCATTTGTGTTAAAAGTTAATTCATTTGAGAATACATGGTTTTATATACTTTTCCATTCTATTCAAGATTTTTTAAACGAGCTTAAGGATTCTCTAAATTGCTTTCCTCGTTCAATATTTACTTCAATATTGGGAAAACTTCATTCTGAAAGTTCTTTACCTTCATCTATATAAACGGAATTTATAAATTTTTGTTAATCAGCAATTATATTAAATAACCTTAAAAAAACATTTTGTTGCCTATTGGTCATTTTAATATTCATTATTAAATAGCATTCCCTCTCTTCGTTGCATCTTTTGCGCCATGTACAGATAAAACAAATGCTTTTTTTTGCTGACTATGAGATGCATTCAATACCCAAGATCATTCTCTGATAATGAGTCCGCGCTTCGTGGTTACGAGACGCAGTCAATATCAATTACTGGGGGTGGGAACGCATCTTTTTATAGCCCAACAAATTACCGATCATGTGCCTTTAATGCAATTTTTTCAGGAATCTTTTTCCTATTCATTTGCGGGAGATTTGTTAAAGTATCTTAAACATTTAGGGTATTATGTAAATGTGATGAGAGTCAATTCCAAGCTCGTTTCTCACGCTGCTTACTCATTTTGAATATTACTTTTCCCATCTTGCATACTAAATGGCCCATTTCCTATTCGCCATCATATTATTATGGGAAATATGAAGAGTTTGGAAGTTTCCATAGCCATTTACAAGAATTTTGAGGGAAAAAAATCCCTCAAATTTCTTGGAAGTTAGGGAGATTTGATCAAATATAATTTCAAGGACATTTGGTTCAAAACTCGTTCATTTCGAAATAGTTTCATGTGATGATTCCATGGTATGAAAGCCTTTCGTAATTTAGCAGCTTAAATTTCAAGAAATATAATTATTCTTTAAATATTTTTTTCAGATTTTTAGGAATGGTAAGATTACGCCCTATTTTGTAGACACAAAAAGATTTACCAGAATTTTTGCCAGGTTTTTCCATACATTTCAAATAAGAAAAAACACTAACATTTTTTTAAAGTAATGCTTGCATTTTTAATACCTTCAATATTTGCAAACCATTACTGACATACATATTTGTATCCTGTAACTTTTTATTTCAATATTTTTTGCGTGTTTACGGAATATTTGGAAATATTTGTCAAAAAGGATATATAAAAACGTTTGTTCAGTAGATATGAATATATGTATATAACGTTTATTCAGTAGATATGAATAGATATAACGTTTATTTAGTAGATATGAATAGATATAACGTTTATGCAGTAGATATGAATAGATATAACGTTTATGCAGTAGATGGGAATAGATATAACGTTTATGCAGTAGATAGGAATAGATATAACGTTCAGTACATATAGTGTTTATTCAGTAGATAGAAATAGATATAACGCTTATTCAGTAGATATGGTTTTATGTTTATATGATTGTGGAATAGGAATACTATAACAAATAATAAAACGTAACAGTAAAATAATAACAATAACTAAAATAGTTTTACTGAAATTTCCCCTGAATGAAGAAATAATTTATCAAAAATATATATATTTATCGCCTGCCTGTAAAACAAGTCGTTTGAATCATTTGATAGTTCACTAATATGCAACTCCTTTATACGAATTCATTACGAGTTTCCATTAGATAATAATGAAACAAAGGCGAAAATAGAAACAATTTAATATTAATGATAGATTCATCAATTGGTTTATATTAATGTTCTACATAAAAAAATAATTAAAAGAAAGCTTTGCTTTTTTTTGTTTCTTTTTGATCCACAACCTAAAATGGTTTGATTATTTATGAAACACAGAAATTTCACTTGAATATTACGATACAATATTGAAATAATACATAATTGTTTATAAAACTGTTTCATGAATATTAATTTTCAAATGAAAGTTTAAATTTAGTTTAACTATTTTATGTAAATCGAAATACATTATTGTGTTGATTCTGTTGTCAATTAAGTAACATAGATCAAAGTAAATCGTAGTTAAGTGTAATTTAAAGAATATGCTTTGCTATAATTTGTTTTGTTTTGCCACTGAATATCTTATTTTCAGTGCAATGAATTTTAAATTCATTCCTGCTTGACGATAAGATAAAAGAGAAAGAAAAATTCGATCATTCGAAAGTTCATTTGGTGGAACATGCTCTCAAAAGATCCCCAAAAGGTTTAACGCAATTAAGGTTTAACCATTAAATCAATTAATTTCTGCCGATTATTTGAAAAAAATTGTTCAGTTTAAAACGATTTTAAGTGAGCTATAAAAAGATTTGGATCTTTTCGAATAGAAATGTGTTCGTTTCTAAAGTATTCTTACAACAAAAGTCTTGAAAGTTAATTTAAAAAAGTTCTTTTTACAAATGAGTTGAAAAATGAATATGAACGAATGAAGAAAAACTCAATTAAAAGCGATAGTTTTGAACAAATTTGATAATTTAAATTGATGTTTTAAATGTTCTGCAAATATTCTTAAATGTTGCCGATACTCCTGAACACATTTCTTGAAAATCAATTAAATATTTTCGTAATAGACGATTTTTGATTTGTATAACGATAGAAGAATACTACCATTAGCTGACTTTTAAAAGAAGCTAAACCAAAAAATTAAAAGTTATATATTTTATTTAAAATTGGGAAAGTGGTTATATTTCAGCTCTTTTCCTTGTCAATATTTTAAAATTATTCATAGAAATACGACTGTCGATCAATCTTTATTTGTCGTAAAGTTCAATCCAAACACTTAAGAATACTCATTATGTTATGAATTATTTTAAATATTTGCTGTTTTATTATAAGCAAAGAGAATAAAATGACATTTATTTTTGAAATGCGTACATTATAACTTCAAATGGTATGCAATATATTCTTATTATATATGTTTTTTTTTGCTTTTTTGTTAGTATACGGAAGAAATTACCTCAATATATAAAAGACAGGGAAAAAATACATTAACTTACATAATAAATACACGATAAAATACATAAATAAATACACGATAAAACATATATCGTATTCTAACTTTTGTTATTCATAAAAAAAGCACTTCAAAAGTCGGACATTTTTGGCATCAGACACAAGCAGTATATTTATGAGGCAGCAAAAATTAGATATTTACCGAAAGAACTGGGCGCTTACAGAATGGTAAGAAACATAAAATTAATATATCATAGGAATAAGTATGAAGAAAAAAATTATGTATTATACTTTTCTTCCCTTTCTCTCCCCAAAACAAAAAGAAAAAAAATGAGGAGCGTTTTGTCATAAGATTATTTTGTCAAAAGCAACCATTCTAATTTCTCATTTTTTGTTTTTGATGATTTAATACTTGTGACTAAAAAATTGTCTTGTCAAACAAAATTGCCAAGGAAATATATAAGCATCGAATATTAAATGATCGATTCGCTTATTTATTTGATTAAGTGCCTGTTTGAATTTATGATTCATTTCGAGCAATTTTAAGATATGATTAGATGGTAAGAAAGACACATAATTCAGTTTCCCCCTTTTTTCGAAACGCCAACCTACTTAATACTGGAGTATTTTATGAAACTTCTCTTTTATAAAAACCTTGAGAGCATAAAAAAAGCTTCCTATCGAATTTTCTTGATATGAAAGTTAAATAATTATATATTTTAAAGGATTTTTTTAATTCAGGGGGTGGATTTGTTATTAAATAATTTATTTCATTGCTTTCTCTTGTATAAATTTAAATCATTTTTTGATTAACTGTAACCGACTTAATAAAATAGGAAACAGCAATTTATTTAATCCTCTGAATTAGCACTCTTAAGCAGAAATATCCATGTATATTTATCAACAAAAATAATGGGACATCTATATGAATTTGTTATTTTTCGTAGAATCATTACTAAATTTGTGTCGATGGAAATTACTAAAAAAAAAAAGAAAGATCGAAAAATTGATTAAACAATTTTATGATACAATTAATTAATATCTAGAAATTTTCCAATTACAGATTTATAAATTAAGAAATTTTGATAAACCTTAATCTTCTCTTCATGCATGAGAATACAATTCCAAAATTCTTAGTAGATATTAAACTTTTAATAATTTTTTTCACTTGAAACTATATACATGTATAAATGTTTTCTCTTAGATTATCATACATTTTTTCCAAGTTAAGTAACGGCGAAATGAAATTTAAGCAAAGAAAGAGTGAAAAATAATTTTAAAAAATCTGAAAACCAACAGAGGATTTGGATACATTTTTCAATTTTAAGAAGAACCCTTTTTCAATTCAGGGGAAGTTCATAAATTTAAACGCAAATATCTCGGACAATTTTATAGATAACTCCATGGAATTTTTTTTGTATGTGTTTTTCTAAATTAAATCATTTTTCTGATTGAACTTTTTAGACTATTCCCAATATTTTTAAAATCATTATATTCTATAACTGCTTTCTTTTTTTCCCTCTAGGAGTGTTGTAGCCTATTTCAATAAATTCCTGAATTCCTTCCCTAGATTGTTAAAACGAGACGTCGCTTAGAATTTAAAGAACTTAAAGGGTTTTTTATGATCACATGTTACTTTTGTAAACCGACAGTTGAATGTTTATTTAGACTTTTTTCACTGATAAAACCGAATTTAACTCTAAGCAGAACAAGAATAATGTTGTTTTCCATGAGTTTAGTATAGATCAAATATCCATCGAAAATACTCGCTACTTTTGAGTTCTGAATTCGTGGTTTCAAATAACTGTGCATTATTCAAAGGTTTTTCCTTAAGAAAATACATATTTTGAGACTCCATTTATAGTTATTTGATTATTTATTTCCTATTTATTGAGGAAAGAAGCATTTTCTTATTTTTAAGAATATTGAGGAGTAATATTTCCAAAAAGCTTCTTTTTTCAGTAAGTGTCTATTTTTTTCTTAATTTGTTAAATTTATATTGAAGTGTTTACTGATTCTCAAAAATTTTCCTTTGATGCTTTATGTTTTCAGTCTTAAGGTTCCAAAACATTTCTTTGCTAAAAAAGAACTATTTTTCATATTAAAGAATAAACGAATTAATAAGTAAATAAAACCAAGAAATTCGATATTCTCATCTGTATTGACATAAGATTATACTGTGAGGCAGAAATTTTTGTGGCACTTTGTTGTGATTTCTACATTATACATTGTCTTCGATAAAATGATTTAAATTACTTATCTTCCTTGTTTTTTCATAAATTGTAAAGTAAAAGAAAGGTCATAATAAATTAAACATATACATAACAACAAAAATAGATTTTAAAAACAATACTGACAAAAAGATTAAAAGGAAATCTGCTATGCATATTTCAATGTATCTTGTCATAACAACATTTCTTGAAGGGCCAAGCACCAAGTGCTCCTGCGAGTTAAATTATTTTTTTTATTCACTTTAATTGTTTCATTGAATGAGTCACTTTGGCATTGAAAAACGATCCCAAAAACTTTGTCTCGCATTTATTGTTTTTTAAAAAATTACATTTTTATTTATTTTATTTTATATAATAAAGTGCTCAAAATGATATTTTTCTAGGTTTTATTGGCTGTAGTAATTAACTTATTTTTTAAAATCACAGCTTTTATAAATGGGATGACATCATGTTAACAAAAGCTGATTTTTTGAAATGCTCGTGCAGATAGTATTTTTTTTTCACCTAGGAATTTTTATTGATGCCAGAAACCTCATTCTCAAAACAATGTCGTAATCTGACATGATAATAAATAACAAAGTTTCAAATTTGTTATTGTATTACTGATTCGAAAGTCAGATAGGAGGCTTCATAATAAATAGATCTCTAAATTAAAATAAATTTAAGATACGATCCCTTAAAAAGTGAGCGTTGAAAATCATTTCACAATTTTTCTGAATGTTTACAAAAATATGTTGAGGGACCTAAGTATAAAATTTATTTAATTTAACAATAAAATTAGTCAAATTTTATAAAGATAATGTAATTTAAAATAGGAACATATGCTGTTTTCTATACTTAATCAAATTTAGAGCATGTCTGTAACCATTAAAACGGAGCTTATAGAGTTCTGCCTTTACATTAAATGATATAATATCTATTTATGTGACTGTTTCATGAAAAAAAGACAGATTTCTGCGTTGTACTGCTTGTCGTACAATTTCAATTACAATATTGTCTCTAATTAAATTTTTGTTTGGATTATTAACCCATTGCAAAACCTTTAGAGAGAAAATGAAAAGCAAAAAAGTCGTTTTTTTACATTGCATTTAAAACAGTTTGTAATATTATAAACAATGGTTTGAAAAGTAATTTAGAAATTTATTAAATATTATCAACATAATGGAATATTTACGTTTTTGAAATTTAAAGTGTTTTGGGCAATTAGTCATACTTTTAAATAACTGTCTTCTTTTTCAAATCTTTTCATTTACATTACATAGAATAGTGTTTGTTATTTAAAAGAGTGGAATATTAGAGGATAAATCCTTTTAACGAGTATGAATGATGAAAAATGTAAATAAAATTACCTAAGCCGATTAAATCTGATTACTTTAAAGATAACTAAGATTATTGCATTTTAAGTGCTGATTAATGATAACAATATTAACTATGCATTTAAAGTTGTTCATTTTTCTGAGGAATTAATTAATTAAAGTCTAGAAGATATTTCATGAACGTTCTATCATTTAATATCCCACATATAAATTAATTTGTTATGCTTATTTGAAAATTTCTGCGTCATTGTTTTGTTTTTCTATTTGCATTTTTAGTATCAATCAATATTATTAATTATATATTTGCATCTTTAAATTTATATAATATTTCTTAAAATTGATTCATGAAATTCAAAATTTATAATTAAAGTGATTCATGAGTCTTTATATGATCACATATTGAGCTATCTAGAGACGCGGTGGCTGGTGGTTAAGTGTCGACTCGTGAGTCGTAGGGTTTCCAGTTAGAGATTCAAAGAACCATCGTGTAAGAGACTGTTGCACGTTAAATCTGTCAAGGTCACTCGTCCTCCATCTTGTGTGGTCTGGAGTGGAGAAAAGGTTTAAATTTCAGGTGTCATCCTTGTCATCTGACCCCGGTTAAAAATCACGAGGTCCATTCTAAAATAGACCTAGTGTTGCTTTACAACGGGACTTCAATTAAACTAATCTAAACTCTCCATATTATTTATTTATTTCTATTAGTGAAGGTATGTTTTTGCATACAGTAGCAAATTCTCAAAATGAAATTTTGAAAGTTGATTAATTTAATTTAAAATAAATGCGTTTTTAACAAACGACACTGATGTGTATTTTGCCCTAAAATTTAATAATGGTTCTGGATAATGTCAATGAGATTGAAATGCATGTAATGATTCCGAATATTTAGAATTGGAATCCCGAATTCATTAACTAGTTTGGTATTTATTAATCTGATGCTAGAAGCGTCTTTCCAGTATTCAAATTGTTTGCCTGAGTCTCTTTCCATTCATATAACTGAATACATCTTTATATACATTATAAAGCATTATAGCTATTCACTTGCAGACAAAGGATGTTGTAATGAGTTGATCTTGGTCGATCAAATAAACTGGTAGCGTTTAAACACAAAGGTTTTATTTACAGTTTTAAACAATAACAACAACAAAAAAACACGTCCTCTAGGTTAATATGCTGGGAAATATTTACTTCTGGATTAACAGATCCACAATTAATACAAGAACTAACAAGCTGTTTAGTGTATCCGGCTACTGCGTGTAGCCCAAGAGATCTACGGATATAACCAGTAGATCTTCAATCTAACTCGAGATCACATAGCATCTCTTCAATTCTCCAGCTCTTCAGATCAGGTCGTATCAGCTCCCTCGTCGTCGTATCAGATCTCGTCCAATCTCTATCCAGATCAGCTTGTCTCCTCCCCTCTTCCTTCCAAAACCTTCCATTTTATCCTCGATCAAGCTCCGCCTCTCAGGTTCGCACTGGAACGCTGGAGATGCCGATTATCCAATAATTCTTCAGAAATACTCCCAATGGTCAACCGTCAGCCGTGGGAGTATTTTCGGAACATCCACCCTCTTATCTGACCCGCCACAATAGAAAAGATATTCACATAGGCGGGTCTCAGTACTTCTTTCTTCAAAGGGTCGTTATCGGAACTTTATTGCAGTTTGGGTGGTCCATAGAAGAAATAGCCACATCTGATGTTTTGACACAGGTTCCTTCTTCAAAGGGCCGGAATCGCATGTGTTCTCCATTATCTGACTCCATTCAATTCCAAAGGGCGATACTAAAATGGAGAAACACAATGCGCAACAAAGTAAGAATCGTTTCACCGCTGGATAGAATTAACAATGTTCGCACATATGTCTCTTCAAAAGGAGACAAAGGTTACGACTTCCTTGCAATCTCATTCTATGATGCTTGCGTTGCAGCATATTCAAATAAATTAGAATGAAAATACTAGACCCGTATGAGGTTTAAAAAAAGCAATAAATGCCTTAGTATATTTGCATTGAGTGCATTTTAATTTCATTTTTTATCTTTCAATGCCCTTTTTTAAATTAAAGGTTTTGATAAAATGCTTCCAAAGAAAATCTCGTAATCATTTTTATAATCATGAAATAAAAAGCATTAGTTTAGTTCAAATATGTAATATCCATTTCCCCTTAAATTCTATGGTTAATGACCTGAAAAATAGACTATGGTTGATTCCTAAGTGAAATCATCAGCCACTGTACAAACTTTCCTATAGGAAGTACGTCCCGTCATCGATGGGGGGAGTCAGACCCTCACATATTTGTGCACCCTTAAGGGAGACGAGATCTAACCACCATACTGTGAGCATATCATTCTTATTCCGATCTCTTCCGGAAGGATAAACAATAAGAATGTTATTAGTACGCTAGATAATTCGATGTAGGAAACCCATAGAAGGAGCATTCGGGTCATATATTGGTCATATATTGTTACGCATAAGTTATTGAGCATAAAAGCACTCATAAATTATTGAACTGGACATCAATCGAGAAACATTCAGGACGATAATTATCGTGACATTCTGAATATACAAGAAAAAATAAAATCTGACTTAAAACAGTATCGGTAATCGCCCACTTACTAGCATACATATACTTCATACAGCCGAAGTCTTCTTAGCTTCTACTATGGTAAAATAATGTTATAAATTTCTTGTTTTACAGTTCCCATGGAAAAATTCTCGGAATTGGGCAAATCTAATTGGACCATCAACTATTACTTACTTTGGATGAAATTTTTGGCAGCCGAAAGTATTAAATGCTGTCAATTTTGATTCGATAGTGTAAGATGGCATTGCTTTCAATAGTCATTTATTCTGATCAATTCCTTTTTTACGCACTGTAATTAGAATTTTACCATATCAGTAATTTTTTGGTCATGATTCCGGTTAAACTTAATCCTCTCTCTTTCGGTCACTCATGTCTTTTTAACCGCTTATTTCCAATAATAGAAACGGATAATGCTGACCTGAACATTTCACATCATTTTTGACATTATTTTTTTCTTTCTTTTTTGTCCTTTCCGTTCAAATATTAAGGTGCATTGAAGGCAATCCTAAGGTACATTAATTGAAAACGTTGATTTCGCAATATCTTAATCTTTCTGCTTTGCTTGGCTTGAGATGATTCAATAAGAAAAAAATTTTTTTTTATAAAAAAGATGGTTATTTTCGGAGTGTAATTGCAGTAAAAAAATTCTATTTAATGGAATAAAGAAAGAGTGAGAATATCTGTCATTTGAACACTTTTCATGAATATTGATTAAGCCAAGAACCCCTCATTTGAATGCGTGTGGTGACCAGGGTTCAGCCGCCCACTCGAAATTCCAAGACGATGAAGCTCGGGAGTGTTAACTCATCTCTGGTAAGAAGTAGGGCGATCTCTGTAATGGCGGAAATACGTGCGACTGGGAAAAGAAGAGAAGAGCGTTTCCCCTTTTTTTTTGTAAAAAGGCCATAATAAAGAGGAGAGAAAAAAGATATTTTCCCTGCCGTTTCAACTCAAGCGATTCAAAGTAGCTAACTTCAGAACTTTTCACACATTTTTTTTAACCTTTTTGGTAGAGTTAGAAATTGACACTTTGAATTCTAAATGAAATTCTGAAACGAAGAAAGAATGTTCCTTACTGAATAATCTTTTGTATTGAAGATTAATGTAACATAAATGATATTTAGTTAATCTTTTTATGAAGAAGTATATTTATTGCGAAAATATTCAGTTATGTACAGAATTATTCAGAATAAATTTCTTTAAGAAATATTTCTTTATCTGAAGAGTCTAACAAGTTAAAGATATCGAATATTAAGACTAATTTTATGAAATTATTATCAAGAGAATGTCTGCCATCTAAAAACAAAAATAAGACAATTAGAAAAATGTATTTTGTATGTATTTATCTTAATATGTCTGACAATTTTACTTCTAATAGAGATGAAATATCATAAGTGAAAATAATTTGAAGATCGTGTAATGCATAAAATTCGTAATTATAATATAAAGAATTGTGTTCAAACGTTATTTATATTTTCGAAAGTTTATTACGTTATATGAATTAACTTTTGAGCTGATTCAAAAATCATATTTAAAGAGTTAAATTGTGACTTGAGATACCATTCCTGTTTATATTGATAATTTTTGTGTTTAGTGCGATAAAACTTTAATTACTTTTTGTATTTAGATAGTAATTTTTTTGTATACAAAACTGCTCTTAAAATGATTGGAGTGCTCTAAATTCAATGAAATGTATCTATCAAGTGATATTTATAAATACGAAAATAATTTTAGAAATGAAATCCTGAGAAATAATTTCGATACATATTTCTAAAAATAAAAATTTTAAAATTTTCTTTCGTAATTTTATTTTCACAATTTTATACAACTCTGAAACAAATTCACAATAAAATAATCTAAAATTCATGTCTTAGTAACTGTATTTATTTCTCATCTTTTATATCGCTTTGAAATTTTGTGTAAAATAAAAAAAAATCTGTTTACAAAATAACTTATTATTTTAAGAAACAAAAAGCTTTTTTGAAGATGTTTTAATCCATCTAGACTGAAAGATTGTCAATAAATTTTTGAGAAGTTTGCTAACCACCATATTAGATGTTACTTTTCTACCAATTCGAGGAGCTTACAGCATAATTATTCCTGAAGTACCCGCAAAGCTCGTATTAACACAAAAAAACCAAGTTCTCATGAGATTGACAGACTACGTAAGGATTAACAAAAGAGAAATAAATGTAGCGCAGTCGAGAGAGCAAATATGAAGAAAATACACTAAGGCAGATATTTGCTATCGAATCTGATCTTAGAGAAAATTACGTTGATTCTCGAATTAGTTCTCTTTGTCGGAAAATATTTTCCTGTATTTCCTTTAAAAATTTTAACAGACATCTACGATGAAAATTTGTCTGTGAAAACCCTCCTAGAGTAATGATGATTTTCAAACAATACTTTCTGTCAAAAAAATGTTATAAAATGGCATACACTATATGGATAAAAATAAGATTTTACTTTCTTTTCATGATAATTGGATTTGAGATCATTTTATGAGCTGCTGAAAATACCTCTCTAAAATTTATACCTTCGTAAGAAAAAGAAACAATCTTTTTGTTTTCTATTTATAACATTTTGCACTGAATAGACATGAAAAGTTGTGGCCAATTTTCTGAAAAAAAAATAAAAAGGCCATATTCTAATACATTTTTAGTGTTTTGCCGATAAAAAAGAATTCAGGACTTCAATCGGTAGTTCTTAAGTTATGAAACCAAAAAATATACATTTTTTTCTAAACGGTTTTGCATTTACAACTGTCATGATAAATATAATTATTTAAAAATAATCGATTTGGCATATTATAAACTTGTATTTTTTCCTGGTATTCATTTTATTTTATTAATTCCGTAAAATAAAATTTCAAAAATCGTGCCATTTTTTTTAAAAAAAATTACTATTGTAATTATTTAAAATTACACAGATTTTTCTTTCAAATATCTTCGATATACGTTTGTGCTCATATTTTAACTAACTACATTTTTTAAGAATAAAATAGAATGTATAAATAAATCGAATTTAATAATTTTCAGGAATTCTCTTTATATGATAAACTATATGAATCCAAAGAAAATACTGTAACTTTACCTTCTATTACCCTATATCCATACAACTTTCTCTTAATCAAAATAATTTCATATTACTCAAAGTAAATAATAAATTAATGTTTAAAAATAGACAAAATTTTTAAAATCCATTCTTATAGTTGCGTAAATAAGCCTTTAATTGGTGAAAAGCAACTGCAACCCAGTATTATTAATCAATTGCAATTTAAATTCTAAAAGGTTTTTAACATTTTGTATTTAGTTCAAAAATTTTTAATTTATGATTTTCGGTCGTTGTTGAGTTGTCTCCACAACAAGTTAAGCTATGGCTTAGTCAGATGTTGTTCTGATCATCTAACTGAAATTCAGAATTAGAAGGTCCTTCTCAAAATCTGTCGTAATTTCCAATGGAGAGCGTTCGTATAAGAACTTCTTAAAACGGCAATAACGTAAAATCTATTTACTATATTTTTCTTCATATTAAAAGATCAATAAAAAGCGTTCGGGAATCTTTCTTACATTTTGTACATAATAATTATCACAATAATAACTAAGAAAAATAGTAAAATCAAATGGAAATAATATTGAAAAAAAACATAGTTTTTTACACACAGCTTTACTTAAGTTAAAACTATATTGCTATCAAATTAATCACCATGTATGTTTAATTTTCTAGCAACGGGTCCATTTTTCTAAATGACAAAAAAATACTTAGCTGCATCAAATTTATTCATAAATTCACACTGAATACACTTCACTTCTATAAAAACTTTGAAAATTCAAGATACTTTTTTGGAATATTATTAAATTAGGCTTAAATATCAATTCAGCGAAGGTTGACGCTAAAGCCATTATTTTCAGCTGCTCATCGGAACTCGGAATTCATCGCACAGTTTGGAGACCCGTTGGAGCAGAGCGAAAACGATTTCCACTGTATTTCAGCAAACGATTTCACTTTTTTACCCCGCGAACGTTTGTGATTTCAGTCAATTTTGTGGGAATTGGAATTGAAACTTCTACTTTTTTCTAAGCAACATCGGAAGAGTAATGGAACTGCACTTAAAACAGTTGGTTTGTAAATGATGTTTGCTTGCTTCGTTTTGAGGTTTTTAAAATGAAATACAAATCTTTTATTCATATGTTTTTTTAGCATAGCTTTTGAAATAACAAAAGTTTGTGATGAGTTAAAAACCACTTTCTAAAAGAAATTATTGGTTTTGCCGAAGAAAACAAAATTGACATCCAATATAGAATACAGTTGTTTTTTACCATTCCAATTTTATATCCGTCCAAAATGGAAAATATTTCTGAAAGTTCATTTTTTTCTTGTTATATAAATTTTGAAATTCCAAAAAAGAAGATAATTAAGACCTTTAAATGCTGAAAAAAATCACATTCAGCTTCACTGTTACAAATATCTTGAATATCACATTTGACCACCACAAAGAGACTTTTCAAGTGAAATACATTATTTCAAATTCATTTGATTTCTCTTTAAATATATCCCTAATACTTTAGAATCATCATAGGATGCTGAAAAACAATTTTACAGGAATTTCCTTAACGCTAAGTCTTCAAAGTTTAACTATTATAGGTTCATATCTTATTCCTTTTTACCAATTAATTTGAAACTGTAAAATAAAGCATCCCGATTGTATCTCAAGTTTTTCGGTAATTAAAAGATATTTGGAGTGCCTTCAACAATACCAATGTAAATATCAAAATGTTTTATCAGGAATGTACCATTATTAGAATATTGATAGATAAAATTTTTAATTATTGTGATAAAATGATTAATACTTAGTTTTCCCCCCATCTTTTTATATGGTTAGTATTTCTTTCATAAATAAAATGATTTTGCAATTTTTAGATTTCGAAAACTATAAAAAAAGTTTTTTTTTTATTATCAAGCAGGAAAGATGTTGAATATATTCAGTAATAATTGCTAATAAATTGAACAAACTACATGCAATTTTAAATAGTAAAATTAGTGGTAAAAATACACAATTTCTCTTATCCGGAAAAAAGCACACTAACCCAGATGCATTATTTCATTATAAAAAAACATTTAACCATGCTATTATTTTTTAAAAAAAGATAATTTTTATATTATTTATATATAACTGAATTATAAATAAATTAAGAATTGACCTCAAAATTCAGAATTAAAAATATTTATAAATTTCATTGATGATGAATGGCATTTTGAAGTGAAAAGACATAAGAACGAAAATAATAGAAAGATATTTATTAAAATTAAATTCTATTTTCTTATTAATGGGAAGAATAGATTTTATTTTTTGTAAATTCTGCGCATATTCAAGGGAGCGACAATTTAGAATTTTGATTAAAAACAAAAGAATAACAAGTTCTAGCTCTAGTTTTCTTGAATTAAGAAAAACATTCCATGAAATATATTTTTACAAAACGCTATTTAAAATTTTCTTGAATTCGAGGATAAGTTTATTTAAGTGTAACAAAATATTTATATTAGAAAAAATAATGTTTAAATTATCAATTTTTAAGCATAAATCTAACATTTTTTTTGTTTTAGACCAATTTTTAACAAGATTGAGGGAAAATAACAATAAGGAAAAATCTGAATAGTTTATAAGATTTTAAAAGAACACAATTTCATAAAAATTCAAAAAAAGTATAAATAAATAATAAAATCAGAAATAGGCTTTAAACCTTACATAACCAACATTCTAGAGTAAAAAAATAATGTTTGTTCTACTTTAACATGAGTAAAATGAGTCGCAAAGTATATTATTAAAAATTCGACAGATAAAAAGTTTTCTAAATTACCTATTCATCATTAAACAATTTCCGTCAGTTCGTAAACTTTTACTTCTTTTTAACTAAAGACATTTTATGTTAATTGTAAAATTTTTGGAGCAGCCTTTGGTTCGTAAGATATTACCTTATTTTACCCATTTCTTTATCTTAATTTATTGCTCTTCAGCTCGGCTTTAATACTGTTTCTCTAATAATTCAAATTTCCAAAGCAGTATTGTTGAGGTTAGTTTTATTTCTTATTATTTCTGCACAAATAATTCATTATTCATGATCTCAGAAACATTAACTCATTTAAATGGATACGCTTTGGGAAATTATTTTTAAATAAGCGAAATAAAGTTGAAAATATATGCTTAATGCATGCAAAATAATGCATGTATAATACATGCATAATAATACATGGTAAAGGTATGAAGGCATTCAAAAGTTGATTTTTTTGGTGGAGTATTTACATTGATGTCAAGTTTAAATTTAAAAAATAATACTTCAGATGATAATTATTTTTAATTACCATTAAACATGTTTTAAGGATCTTTTCAAAAAATGCAGTAAGGTTTATTATTTTATTACAGCGTCTTCAAATTTTGATTTTTAGGATTACAGTTAAATTTGAAATATAATATAAAATTCTATTCTTTAATATATTCGAAATGTCTCGGAAATTCTATTAATTTTATAATGAAAATGTTTGTTAAAAATTCTATTCTTTAATAAATTTGAAATATTTTCTAGAAAAATGGGCTCTTAATAGAATATTGACTAAAGTTTCACACAATTAGGAATGTGTTATTTATTATAATTTAATGCTAGCTTATTCGATGTTAGGCAGCACCAGAAGAAGTAAATTTAAAGAAAGTCAATTATGAAGGTCATTTTTGAGCCAAATATCGGATTGCTATAAAACTGTTTTTAACTGAAATAACAAAAAAATATATTTACACATTTTGGTGGACATAAATAACATTTTTAACAACAATAACAAAATAAAATAACAAAAATTTACCAATGATGTATATCATTTCTACCGAAATATCAAATACATAATTTTACATGCACATTGAAATTATTTATAAACTCTCAATGTATTATTCCAACGAAAATGCATTAAAATGCATTTTATATCTTATTTATCATGTTTAAAAGTATGTTTTTAGAGAAAAAATTATTAGCCATCAGAGGCTAGATTTTTAATTTTCAAAGAAACATTTGAATATAATATTTTGAAAATAAATATTTTACCGAAAATAATTTTCCATTTTAACTTATACAATGAAACTGATGTTGAGCAATTATTTATATATATTTACCATCTTATAAAAAATAATTACTGATTATTCCTGAGGATAAGAAAGAAATATGCTTCCATAGTTGTATTTGAGCTAAAAATTTTGTTATTATTGTTGATTTGATACCGAATAATCAATTGTAATCTTATAAAATTGTAATCTTAAAAAGGTATTGAATTTTTCCTCAATTTTGAATCATATATTTTTAAATATTTATCAAATGAATTTTAATTTCAGTTGTATTTCTACTCAATTAATTTCTTTCATAGCTTTCAGAATGAGAGCTGTAAAGAGAGCTTAAAATTAAAAATATGTTGAAAATATATACTTTCTTATAGAAATATTTAGAATAATGGATTTTTTAAATGTACTATTTGTTTTTGAAATTTTATTGTGAGTAAAAAAAAACCTAATTTATAATTATGTTAACAAATTTGATTTTCCTTGCTCTTATATTATTAAGAAGTAATTTCAAATATTTTACAAAAGTAGTCTATTTGCATATTTACAAAGTAGAAACAATGGTGTTTAAACATTTTAATAAAAAAATTTCGAAATTGATTTGGGTGTTTAAAGAGAAAGAGGTAGAACTGTATAAAAATTAAACAATAAAGTTTCAGTATGTACGACCAATGAATGCTATATGACAAAAGAATCTCTAAAAATGTTGTTTTATTTTGAGTTTTTTTGCATTAAAATTTTTATACATTATTTGTGGCATGCTTTAGAGTTAATAAAGGTAAAATTTTAGTTATGAACATAAATTTAACCTCCTCTGAGTTTAAGAAGAGTAATATGTAAATCTTAAATAGTAACTTTTCATTTCTTATAACTGTGCACTTAATAGGAAATGATGAATTGACGGCATAATATTTGCTACAAAAGAGGTAATCATGAACTCGAACACCATTTTATCCAGAATGTATCATACACTTACCATCATTTTAAGCATATTATTACTAAGTCTTTTTGAAATAATTCTTGTGTTGATTTAAAATAAAATATTTATCTAATTTGTACAAAAATTACCTTATTAACTAATTTGCAAAAATTTGATATAAATTTTGTGAAAACACTATGATTAAAAATAAAATATTACAGAATATATTGATAATATATTGATTTCATTTTCCTTAAATTCATCAATCGTTTAAAGCGTGGAATATTTAGTGGATTTCATAAAACAATTTCCGATCTGGTGATCTAAGAAATTATAGCATTAAATGGCTGAAAAGATTGTAATATGAGCCTTCTGATTTAATTTTGCATTGTGTTCTCAGTACATCATCTCATATCCCATTCTCATAACCATCACACCTACTGGTCATAGAATCATAAGTCGCTCTAAATTTCGAGGCTGATGATTGGGTGGATAAAAGAAGTGCATGAACTCGATGGTTCTTAACCTCAGAGCATTAAAATAATTAAAGAAAATAACTTAAAGAGTCCGTTATATTATGATTGGTGATTGCAAAGAGGATAAGCAAGAATTTATTCACAAATATTGAAGTTAATTAATATTCACAAATATGAAGTTAATTTGATATTTAAAAAAATCAAAATCAAGAAAAAAAAACTATAAAAAGTAAACATTATTCATAATTTCAGCTGAAATAAAAATATCATACTTTGGAGATGTAAAGAAGCGAAGGATGAAATAGAAGTGAATTGAATTCTAGAAGCTGTTGAAGCTTTAATACTGATCGTGTGTATTAAATTTTGCTAAATATTCTATGTCAAATAAATTGAAAACGCCTTGTAATTTCTCCAACAGCTCAAGGCTTTGAAATACATTGGAAATTACTTTTACTTTTATTTTATTCTAACATAATATGAGATCGTTTAAAATGCTTCATTGAAATTCCATTGAAATGTACGAACTAGCACCATTTGCGTTAACAAAATCGCATTTCAAAAAAGGAAAAAATTGAGTGATTAGAATACTTGAACACATTGTTATTAATGTTTCAATGAATATAATCAAGAATTTTCGCACACAGTAATTTAATTAATATAGAATAAATAAGGCGAATTTTGCAAGGAAATTTTCTAAGATAATTGTTTTTTTCATCTTCTGAAGTTTAATTTCCTTAAATAAAATTTAGCTAATGGCTGTCATAAACATAATAATGCTATAATGAAAATGGAGATAATAAGCAATTTTCTAGCAACATAAACAATTTATGTAATTAGATTACAAACTCTATTTGAGATTGCAGAACGTCATTTATTTTTCCTGTTACATTAAGTCTCTAATGGAATTCGGTCGTAATCAAATAGAAAAAACTTAATAGTATTCCTCATAATTATTTTCTGAAAAAGATCATAATTAATTTGGAAAGACTATATTTACTACTTTGAAGGAGCATTTTGGCAAGCATCAAAGTTGAAACTTGTTGTTAATGACATTTTCGACAGAAATAATTGCATTTTAATTGAATTCTAAATATTTTCAAGATAAATGTTCAATTGAACAATTAAATAATATTCAAATATTTAGAGCGTCAGTTGGCACTTCTAAAATAATTCAATTTGTACAATTATAGTGATTTTTATTTTTATTTCTGTTGGAATCTCGTCTGCTTTTTCTGAGTGTTGGCTGTTGAAATAATTATGAGAAAGCTACTAAATGTAACAATTTCTGATAAGTTTTGCAACGATTATTATTTTAGTTTGTGCGAAAAGTTTAATTTTCTAGAATTCTGTTTGAAAATATTGAAAAAAAAGGTTAATTTTTGTAATCACATGTTTGCGTATTTGTTTTTCATATTTTAAATTAGTTATGAGCAAGGATATATATTAAAGTTTCCATTTTATTTATTAATCTGTACCACAACTTTACTTTTCTTTGATTTTATAGCTTTCATAGCTATTTCCATCATATTTTTCCTTAGTATTTATAATGAATGGTATTTATGAAACTTATCTTGATATAGAAATTCGTATATTAAATTGTTAAACAGATATAAATTAATCACTCCAATAGAAATTTTAATAATTCCCAAACTATTAATTATTCCGAATTTTTACGTTTTAAGAAAAAACGAATCGATTAAATATTTGGTTAAACGATTAAAAAGAGTTCAAATTTACAGCAATATTAGAGTATTAGCAATAAGTAAGCAATGCTTACACACACACACACACACACACACACACACACACACACACACACACACACACACACACACACACACACACACACACACACACACACACACACACACAATAATTTTATAAATTTTTTTAATAAAAATAGAATTTTTTGCTTACATTTTTATTAAATAACATTCTATTTAAAGATTTAAAATATTTCCTTAAATCTGATAGAATTTTAAGGATATTAAGGATGTATTAAATTTGATAAAATTAAATGGATATAAACCATGTCATGTATGATTTGTTAAAAAATTCATTTGATGTGCATTGTGCCAAATTTCATCGTTATTAATAAATTTGCATGAAATAATACCTAAAAGTTATTTGAATTAATATATTTATAAGAATAAGTTTAAGAAATTGTTCGGAATAAATTATATAAAGATGAAAACTTAAAGGTTAAACATATTCATTTGGTAGTCAATAGTTTCTTTACAGAAATATATAATTTAAACACTCTACTTTAATATGTCCCCTCAAACAGAGGAGTGCGGAAAAAATAGAAAGTTATCACTTTAATCACTCTCCAAGGTGAGGCACAAACGACTTAGAATGTCAAAGAAGTTACATATTTAACAACACTAAAAAGCTAATAATCGTACGTAATATCTTTTTGACAAGGAAGAAAATAAAAGCAGAAATGAAACATATATCCATGCTAATAATGTCCAGAGTAAGAAATGAGAGTTTAAATATTTAAAAATATTATCTAGGGAATATAAATTTTTTTAAAGAAAATGGTTTTCTCTATTTATGAACAATTAATAAATTATTATTCTCGGTTAAAAAAGTTTTCTTGCTCGTTTTTGTCTCTATTTTCATGAGTTAATGAAATTGCGAGTATTTTTCTTTTTAAATCCCTATTGTTTTTATTTTACTTTTAGGCAAAATGATTTAATCATACGAATTAAAAATAGTCAGCATTTGCTGCAACAACTTCTGCTTTATTTGGATTAAAAGTAAGGAATAATTACATATTCTGCAATATTGCAGATAGAAACATGATTCTTTATTTAGAGTTGTTTTTAAATTTTAATTGCTTCCATTTGATACTTTAAAAAATCATTATTACTAATTAATCAGTTTTATTGTAAAATATATTATGTAAATTTGTGTGCATTGTTAGAATTTCTTTCCTTTCCGCATTTAAACTTTTTATTATAGTCTAGACGAATTCCCAAATATTTTCATTAATTGGGATTTTGCCAAAGAATCAAGAAATTGTATTTTTCATTTCCCTTTCTCCTTTAGAGGCAACTTAAGAAAAAAAGATATAATCCTTTTTCATCAACTGTCTTCGTTTTTACATCATCATCAGTTTTCCTCTGTATAAAATAATTTAAATATCGATTTGGCTTTTGTAAATAAGAATGTGCTGTGAAACCCTCTGCTTTTTGAAGGAGGAAATTATATACTGTTTTTAAGGGAAGAATGAAATTTAAAAAACATGGATTTGGGGATGTTCTTCCTTCTATTTTCTCATATACTTAGATAGCATTGTGAAATTATTTTTTTCCCTCTTTCTGCCTACCCCTGGGTTTCGAGAATATATAGCGGGAGTTGAAAAAATCAAGAAGGGAGCATCAAATATTTAAACATCACGTCATCTTACAAGGGTAAAAGCCATCTATCCCAACAAGCTTTTGTGTGCTATGATTCAGATATTGTATGTAATGAAGCCCTTCGGCTGATTTCATCCAAAATTTGGCCCAGTTTTATAATTTTAGTTATAAGATTATATATAAATAAGTTATTTAATAACTAAAAAAAAGAGAATACGGATAGAGGGATGGTTCTTTCCTTATAATGAAAAGATGTAAACCAAAATGTTATATATATATTTTAAAATTCTAAAGATAAATTACAGGGTTTACCAAATTTCATTTGTATAGTTCTTCTAATTTACATGCCCACAGATATAAAGGAAGTCATTAATTTGATGAATTTTTTGAGGACCTCTTAGCACCAAAGTCCAGAAGTTTTACTTCTTGCTCACACACGTCACAAACAACTTTTTATGGAGCGGACTTTTTTATTGATGGAACATTTCTTTCATTCCTCCACATATCGTTGTTTCCTCCACAGATAGTTCTCTGTTCTAGATCTATTTCCAATGTTTATTGGAAATAGATCTAGAACAGAGAACAATCAACTCTAACCCAGTATCCCTAGTATTATTACTTCCGACATGAAGGGTTTTGTGACCACGACATATTTAACGCGAGCTAGCCAGCATACACATGCGGAATATTAGGCTAGCAGGTTCAAACTCGCAGCCCAAGGAATGTGAATAGAACGCCCTACCAACCAGGCTATCGCAGCTTTTCCACTCTCTTGGTTCTTGATTATCCATTTTCAAACCAGTACTTGGATTAAAAGTATTCTAACAGTATATTCTAGTTACTGAATTTCAGTTGTCAAAAATTATTTGAATATTAACAATAAACATTGAGAATATATAATGAATATCAACTATGCCAAAGACAGTGAATTATAAGTGAATAAGTCCTGGGTGAATTAATATCGTATAAAATAAAAGAAACATAAAAAGAAAAACCATTTTCTTATATGATATATAAGACAGTAAATAACCATATTACCATATAAAAAACTTCTTTTAACATTTATTAATGGATATATTTCATAATTAGTTCTTTTTAATAAAATTTGTCACGGAATATGTTTAGTCTTTGTATTATTCATTATTCAAGAGTAGTAAGAAAGAAGTATTTCTTCTTTCATTCGTTTTTTTTTCTCTTTCGATTTTATTCTTTTTCTCTTTCTTTTCTCTGGTCTTTTGATTTTGCCGTTTCAGCGCAAAATAGGAATTATTTTCTGAAATCCATTTTTTTACTCTCCACCATTTAAAAAAATGACGAGAGGTTTTTCTTTAGGAGCTGTATTATAGTGCAAAAAATATGTTGGCTAGTACAAAAATATGTTAATCTCCTTGTCTTGATGATAGTAAATGAAAAAAAAGCAAACTTTGTGGAAATTAGTTTCTTTTTTGAAGACTTCTTTGGTTAATTTTTGAAGTTTTATATAATGCCACATAGTTTTTGATTTGAAGGATTATTTATTGTTTATGAATTTGTTACATGAATAATTTCAGTAGTTTAGTCACATTTTAAAATTATTTAATATGTTTTTTTATTACTAAACGTATTTTCTGGGCTCACATAGATTATTTCTTTTTATAATAAATAATGGATGAAATATACAAGATGTAATGGGTTGATAAATACTAAAGATAACAAGCTGAGTCTAATGCTGTTATTTACTATGTTCAATAGATATCAATACTGCTTTTTATTCTAATAAATCATTAAAATAAATTACCTAATTAACGAAAACTGTTAAAAATAGCTTCAGAAAGAATCCGATTCTTTAAAGAGGCAAATTTTATTTCCTTCCCTGATCTTCTTCAACAATTTTTTGTGGTTCAATTGTTTACAATTATCTTTGTGTAGACATCACATTAGATTTTAGGTTTTGTGGTGAATGCTCGTTATTCATTTAGCTTGAATATAATTCAACAAACCAAAAGGAAAAAAATATATATAATGTTATATTATTTTTTATTCAGATTAGATTTTTAAAAAAAGGAATGAATCGTTTTTAGTTTAAATGATATCAAGTTTTGTAAAATAGATATCTATCAAGGAAATAAGGATTCACCTAGACGAATAAAATTAATACCAGGATCAAGCAAAGCTTTTATGTTTACGATGATGATTTTTTTCACACATAAATACATTTTACATTACATATAGAACAGTAAAGTTGCCAACCATTTTATTGGAAAATAAACAAAGCTTTTATGTTCGTTTTTCTCACATTAAAGCAATTTTTCATATTACATAATTTATTAATTTTCATAATTTATTCAATTTATTTACATAATTTACATTACTTACATTATTAATTTACATAATTACATTTTATAATTTAAATAATTAATTTACATAATTATTTACGTATTTATCATAATTAATTTACATAATTTATTTAATTTTTCATATTTCATATTACATAACAGAATCGGACAACAATTTCTTTAAAAAATTGAAGATTTTGTTTTGACTTTTATATTATTGTTAAACAATAGTAGTTTTTCTTTTGAATAAGCTCAATAAAAATTACCACTAAATTATTGCAAAAATAATTAAAACTTTTGTGCTTGCGTCATAAATATTATTGCATAAGAATAATATTTCAAGAAATTAAAATGAATCAAAAATTTTATGTAAATACGTATCAAAAACATTTTTTATGTAAACAAATATCAATCCACATTAATTTTTAGAATTGTTCAAATGATATTATTACAATATTATTTTCCCAATGTATATAATAAAATAAAATTAGCAAGCAATTTTATTGAAAAAATATATGATTTTTTTTGTTTGTTTTCATGACATTACACAAAAGTAGTTTTCCATTTCGTATAACGCAATAAAGTCATCTAACAGATTTATTCCACAAATAAGGAAAATTTTATGTAGATTCTGATAATATTGTTAAACAAAAGTAATTTTTATATTCCATCAAGAACATTAACCAACAATAATACTATAAAAATAATCAATTACGTTTGTGTAGACAGTAGTCTAAGACAAAAGTAATTTTTACGTTGAATATAATGCTATAAAATTAATTAAATATTTTATGTAAAATTTTATCAAAACTTGTACAAATGTTTTTATAATATTATTACATAAAAGCCATTTTTGCTTAATAATAAAAGCAATAGCTTACTCAATCTACAAAATGTGCATTTTAAATGTTATGTTGTCGAGCTAATGGAATTCTTCCTTTTTCAAATTTCAATAAATTACAAATATCTTATTCTTATTCAAAATTTTTAAAAATAATTATAAGTGTTATTTTTGCATATTTTTTCTAATTATAAAGTTTAACATATTCTTAAATAGAGTAAATGATAACATGTTAAATATAACTAAACATATTAAATTTATTTTGCCGTTAAATTTAATTAAATAAAAAATTATACTCATATCAAATTCCACACTTCTATATTTATTATTACTTTATATAAAATACTTTTCATCCAAAATCTTTTTAAACAAATTAATCTCAGTTTCTCATGGCTTTTCAACGATTTTCGGGAAAAAATAAATCAAAGAAAATTTATCAAGAGAGTAATTGTATGTCAGAAATTTGAGTCGCTTAAAAGAGTGAGTATGACATAGTCATATCAGATTACAGATCTGACTCCCTGATATAAAAGTTTAATTATTTCTTTTGGATGTAAATTCCGTTTTCCCCAAAAACATATTATCAGATAATCTTACTAATTAATTTTTGAAATAGATTTCTTGGAATATAATCGAAAATTATTAAAGACGCAAAGTTTCCGAAAGAATCATATTTATTATAACTCTCATGACCGCAAGTAAGTTAAACATATTTGCAATAAGTAGTTATCCTGTGATTTTCATCTATGTAACTTTTGCTGATTTTCGCTTATTGAAGGGCAATTCCTTTAACTTTTAACATATCTTAAAAGTTTTTTATTAGGTTATAAATTATAATTATTCATTTGCAATGATATTTTTTAATCGAACTTTGAATTATAACACTTTGAATTACACTTTTGAATTATTGCACTTTGAACACAAATAAGCTTACCTTCAATTATTTTATTCAAATGCAAGCTGGGAAAATTTAGAATGACAATTATTTAAAAAAAAATGTAAGAATCTCGAATTGTTTTACTTTAAGCAACAATTTACAGTTAAAATAACATGCCTAACTGACAAATACCATCATAATTAATGCTAACATGCATTAAAATTTTGTCAGTGCATGTTAGGAGCTCTTTTGTTTTAGTATATTTTTCTCATAATGTAGTTTTTCATCATTGTTCTCTTGATGCATTTACTTGCTTCTGTAACAAATTGCTAATGCGAACTAAATATTTTTTGTGCGGTCTTTGAAAGTAAAAGCGGTGAAAAACCTAATTAACCATAAAAAGATTTAACTGAATTAGAGCGTATCCTGAAAAACGAGAGAGAGAAAAAAATTAGCTTTATAAGGTTAATGAATAATGAAAAATTAATGGCCTAACGTTACACCAACTTCCTTCCATTTTTCACAATCAATTTATTTCAGAAGAAAAACATAAATTGTTTTCAGCGATGCATAGTAATAAATTTACATTGGAAAAAATTAAAATAAAAATAATTAATGAAAGTGGATAATTTAAGATTTATTACTAAAGCTGAGTAGTCAAAAAGAATGTAAATAAAAAAAGTTCATCTAATTCATTTTCTTCAAACGAATATTACAGATTAATTAGCGGAAATTTTCACTTCACGTGCACTTTGATATGTGTATTAAGTATTAAGTTTTCATGTCTATTTGAATTAATATATCTGTTTTCTAATCAGGAGAATCAATCTCTACGAATAGAGAACCCATAGATACCTGAAGGAAATTAAATAATGCTAGTTGGACAGAAGAGAGATGCACTGACTCTTTAATGTACTTAATCTCTATTAATGCTATGCATGCACTTTATCTCTAATACATCTTTCCATGTGACATCACTAAGTTATTTGATGGAAAGAAAGATAACATGTTATCCATAAAACGATTTAAGAGAAGTACGCATCTGAATTTCGATAAGACTTGGTTCTTGAGATTTTAGAGATTTTATTGTGGTCATGGGAAACGTTATTTCAAATCTAAAACAAAACACAATTAATTTCTAATAAATATGTATCTATCTGTGAATCAGAAATATCTTATCCATAACAGATAAAAGAAACTTTTTTGATTTAAGGAAACATTAATACAATTTTTAAAATAAAATAAAATTTAGTGACATTCGTTTCCAAAAAAACATAAAGCCATTAGTTAGGAGTTAAATATTAAAAATATCGAAACAGTATATTACTATTAAAAATACCTGAGTGGAAGAAAATCTCGATAAAATCAAGAATTTGAAGAAAATTCTAATATAAAATTCCCTAGTAGCACTCATGAAGAAATAAAGCGATTTAAGCCCTCAACCGGTTTACCCGTACACTGTGCGTGCATCGATTTATTGAATTTTGATAGGTGTAAACGAAAAATAAATCATTCATAACAATTATAATTCAATAGTAAAATGACTTCGAATACGTAGGTAAGCCAAGTATTCCATGGATTTCCATTTGAATCAAAATAAAAAAATATTCCCAAAATAGAAGGTGCCATCTTATTAGATAGTAAGGAAAATAAATCGGTTAAGGGGTTAAGAATGACAAGGCTTTTTCAATTTGACACTGCAAAGTATCCTCTCATAACACTGTAATTTGGCAATAAATAGGTATAAAGATAAGAAAAATCATTCAACAATGTGCTGTGGAGGGAATGAGTTTTCGTTTTGTAGGGGAAGATTCTATTGTTTTTTTACAAAAATACGGCAAATGCGTTAGTTATTGCACATCATATCTTATAATACAAATGCAGTTTCTGTATTGGTGTGGTTTAGAATTTTGGAGAATATAAAACCGAATCAAGTGTCATACTATTAGTGATGTCCAGATAGACATTTCAGAATAATTCAGAACAATTGCAGATATATGAAGCAGAGAGACAATGCAAGAGAACAGAACAACAGAGATATGGATGGTAGGAAATATTAACTGCATTCAATAGTGAATGCTGTCTATACTAGAGGAAATGGATCAAAAGTAAAATCGTGTTATGCATGGATGCGTCCAGATCACCCAAGCTTCTCGCTGTAGTACGGTTTCTGATTCTTCGATTGCTATATATCACTCTTGATTGATTTCCTGCCTCAAGGGAACTCTCACGACAGTATTCTGACGACACGTCGGAAAGCAATCAAAAGGAAACGTTCATGCCTTCTCACACAACCAGTGATCCTTCTTCCAACGTTAGACTTTCACATCTCCTGCTCAAGAGCATTACATGACCACGTTTCCTTTTGAACAATGAACTAAAGGAAGCTGTTTTATGTATTTAAGCAAGACATAAAATGAATAATTCTGGGAGGAATAAATATTCTCTTATTATTAGTTTATTAAGTTTTTCATGTCAGCAATTGCTCCTAATGCACGATGTTTAAAAAAATATATCATAGTATATTTACTGAAAGAGAATAAACTCATTATTTTAGGACACATTGATTAATACAGCTTTGGTGGTTGATGTGTTTTCTGTATCATCAATACACGCTCATCAATTTCTGAATAATTGTTTTAATAAATTATTTTTTCTCAATAGTAGAACAAACCAAAAAATAATAATAAAATTAATACTTGCGCATGTGTTGATAGATGGGAAAAGATAATAAGGACCACATATGATAAAGAAAAAAATCATTTATTTGATTAATTGATTTTTATAATAAAAACTCAAAATTCTGATGAGTAAAACAAAGATAATGGGATTAGAAGAAACACGCATATTATTCACTAAAAAATTCCCCATGACTAATGGGGATTCTCAATTCGTAATGAAACTTTTGACGTCAGACAAATCAACAAAAAGAAATAAACGGTATGAAAATTTTAAAAAATAAGGGGTAAAACAACATTAATAAATCTGTCAGGTGAAAAAATGAAGGCAAAAACCAATCTTTTTCCAACCTTTTACAATTAGTATTTACTCTATATAATAAAAGAAAAGTTTATATTACGATTTTAAATTATTCAAAAATGAGAACGAAATGTGCAATTTTATTTCTCATGAATAATTTAATGTAGGAGATTCACTGTTTTTGTTTGTAATTATTGCATTTTCGGCTAATGTAATTCAAACTCATTAATCCGTCTATCTGTTATGACATACCGTTTCTATTATATTTAATATGAAGTTCGAATTGAAATTACTTATCTTTCCTGCTATTTCAGTGTTTATTTCAAAGAGAGGAAAAATAATCTTGAATCAAAGTTCATTTACAAAATTTGAGATTCAAAATTTGTTATTTAATGTTTCATTTTTTTTTACCGAATTTCTTTTTTTTTTACCACGAGCAAATAACATTTTGTAAGGTGCACATTTTAATTTTTATTATTTTAGTATTGCTTTTAATATATATATTTATTTTAATATTTCTTGCTTCATGATGTTCTTCGAAAGTATTCTGCATTGTTATAACGATGCTGATAACAAACTATCTAATACATACACGAGTATTTTTGCACATTTTTACTTAACATGACTTGTTTCAATTTATCGATACATTTTTAAATTCCATTTTTCTGCAGTGTCTGATGTGACAGAATTTTGAAATTCCATACCGCTCACTTTTTCAGTCACAATAGATTATTTCAGAATTTTTAGAATTCAATTAATCCCTTAACATCTATACAAAATCTATGCCAAGAATTTGATTATTAATTGATTAATGAATAATTTTTACTTAAATATTAGTAATTGATAATTACTAGATTATTTAATTTAAGTAAATAAATTTTAATTCCAAACTCAAAAACCTTTTAATGAGGAATTTTAAGAAAAATGTGGTTGGTAATAGTTGTTGGGAAAAAAACTATGTATATCGTTAATATGTAAAAATATGATTTCTGAATTACAAACAAAATGAAAAAGTTCACTTTAGTATAAAAATAAAAGCGTTCCCTATTTTCCTTTCTTGTATAAACATAAATCATTTCTCCCCCCCCCCCCCAAAAAAAAAAAAAACCCATGACGAATTTATAGTTTTAAATGTAAAACTGGTGGGATAATGTAATCACGGCATTTCGCTTTTTGCATTTATTTCTTGAAGAAAAATACTCCTTTATTCGTAATACTATTTTCAAGAAAATGGAGATATTCTTTAAAATATTTTGCCTAAGTTGCTTGATAATAAAACATAAAAGTTCCTTTCAAGTTTAATCTTGATATGTAAAGTTTCATAAGCCCTTAGATAGCTCGTAAGGATGATAAGTTAGCCTCTCTACTGAGAGCTCTAAGCCTTAATGTTGCCACTATGCACTAGAGAATAGCTAATTGTGTATCCTAGGAAACCTGAAAATCCATTCTCAGTAATTTTAGTAACGCTTGCAAGATCCTTTGCCTGCAAAGTTTCTGAAATTGTAGGCTTAAAGCTCTTTAGAATTGATGCAGAAAGGAATATGCAACAAAAAAAGACATTACAGTGTAATGATACAACAATATTTTTTTAAAAAAATATTATTAAGATAAAACAAAAAGGTCTAAATTTTTTAGATTTTAGTGTGGTAGTAGTGCGGAAAAGTTACCTTTTAGATTCAAAAACAATATTAAAAAACCGATTGCAATATTACATTAAGCTGAGGTGCCACAAAAATATTCAAGTTTGTAAAATAAATTGAAAAAGAGACCTTTAAATTTTTTTCTTCGTACTATATACTTAGTACTTATAAATATAGTATAGACTTTACTATGGTATTACTGCAAAAATATAGACTTTTAGGTTTAACAAAAATATTTAAAAATTTGGTTACAGTATTGCATTACCATTAGACACTTCATAAATTTTGAAATTTGTAAGAAAATTAAAAATATATATATTGAAAATTTTTAAAAATGGTTTTGAAAATCTATTCATAGATTTTATTTTGGCAATATTGGTGGAAAGTTGGTTTTTAGGTTCAAAAAGAATTTTTAAAAAATCTGGTTGCAATGCTTGTAGCAATGCAAGTTTGTAGAAAAAACTGAAAAGTTATAAATTTTGATAAAATATTTTTATGAACTTTTCATTCATATACTGTTACAAAATGATTAAATACATATATAAGCATTACAGTTAGAAAAAAATTATTAATTACAAAGCATAATAATAAAAAAATATTTTTATGATCAATTTTTCATTTCTTAATTCTATATCCTGAATGATTACAAATATTGCAGCTGCAAAATGTTTATTTCTTCTTCATTCTCACATTAAACAGTTTTTTAAAATTTAATTTTGGCGTATATATACGTGAATTAATTTTTGTTCATATGTAGCCTTCTCTTGCGATTCAACTACAGACAATAATATCAAATAAATCTCCAGCATCTTTTTTAATTTCTGTGAGGTTACAATCAAGCTTATTTGAACAATTTCTGCTTTTAAACTCTAATGAATTCCTGTATTTAGATAATAACCTTTTATAATTTGTGAAATTACTTTGCTACAACAATTTCTAGCAAATAGAAGCTCTTGACCATATTTGCTCTAGTATGGGAACTAAAGTGCCACATATTTCCCTAACGGAAATATCTTTCTCTGAAGAATTTCGAGGTTTTCTCTAACATAACTGTAGCACTAGATTCGCAAGTTTTGAGCTCAACTCCAGCAAATCGCTAAATTTCTGTAAAATAGAACAAAATATTTGTCTTTTCTTCACTAATTTAAACTGCGTTATTTTAAGTCGAGAAACATAAAAGTAGAAACTAAGAAATCAGTTGCGTTAATCAGTTACACAATAGACGGAGGGGAGACACTAATTCAACTGAATTCGGTAAAGCTACTGATTTGAAACCAGATCTGTCCTTGTCACAGGACGCAGACAAATCTCCACCTTACCTCAATAATAACTATTCCGGCAACAATAGTAAAACTGATTTTATTCTTTTTATACGAAAAGGAAATTTTACAAATTATATTTAATTAAAAATAAAAAGTTGTAAGTCAAATAAAAATAGTTTAAAATATAGAAAAAATTTCAGTTTTATGAAGATTTAACGTCCTTGTGGCATCTAATTCAATAATTTTCATTTTTATAATTTATTTCATCTGCACCAAGCGGCCACATTTCCATACTAGTACGAATTAAAATTAAAAAATTTATTTTTTCATTCCACCCATCATTAATTCTCATTATCATTTTCAATTAAATTTTAGATTATCAAGTATACCAGTGGATAATCTACCTCTTTCTAAATATTTTATCTCTCAAAAATAGTGTTTATGTTATCTTAAATCTCAAAAAAATTACTGCTGTAATGACATCGGCTTCATTTCTTTGCAGTTTTTTTTTTGTTTAATTTTTTGAAAAATTTCAAATTTAGCACACAATATTTTTTATATTTAATGATGTTAAATTTCGGTGCTTTTAATTATTATTCTTTCTTATTTCTTAGGCATTAATTTCAAAAAACAAAGTATCTTTCTGTTTTATTTTGTATTATATGCATTTTTAATTTGTGGACTCAATAATTTGTTGAATATTAATTTAATTAAATTCATATTTTTCCTTCACAACATATTTACTAAATGAAGAAATGCGTTCCATATTAATCGTTTTAGAGATTAAAGGCCAATAATTTGAACAGTAAAGCTGTTCGCTAAAGGTGGCTAACCTATAAAAATATTATATGCAAATAAAATTTACAGTTCATTGAAAAATCAAGAATCGTAATTAAATATCAGCAGAAATATTCCTCTTTGAATCAATTTTTTAATATTTTTTAAGATGAAGTTTGGTTAAGAGAATTGCAGTAAAAAATAATTTTATTGGAGTATTGAAAAACATTATGATATTTGTTCAAGAAACTCCTTAAGTTCCAATAAAAAAATGAAACCTTTTAAAACTGTGGATAAAAATATTTTAAATAACCGGAGGAGAAATTTTTTCAGCCTAAATTTGATTCACTTTTCATTATAAATTCAAAAGAAACATCTTTTAATTTTTTTTTCTAGTGTCAACATTTTTGTGTACAATAGCAACCGCTTTTTTTAATCCACTGAATAATGAAAATGCTGACAAATTCTGCGTGCAGCTTTCAGCCCTTTTTACAAACTCCGAATGCCTCCTGTCTGTTTTTCCTTTCTAAAATATAATTAATTCAGGCGTCTTTATTCCACTCGACTAAAAGATGAAAAATCGCTAATATTCTGGTAAGGAAAAGAGCTATTAATTTTTTTACCATAAGATTAAGTAAGATGCTCTTTTTACTACATTGAATATAAAGACAAGAGTTACTTAACGCATAGTGTTGCAAAGATTACATTTTATTAAATCGAAAACTTGTTCATAATAAAACTTTAAGAAAGAAAATTACATAATTTTTTTTACACTATATGGATAGCGAGAATTTCAGGAAGAATTTTTGAAATTTCATATAGCTTTGAAAGACATCAATCATTAAAGGAATTTTGAGGACTCAGCGCGTTTATGATATTCAAGGATAGAAATTAGTGTTTCTAATTCATTAAATTAATTTTTTTACATCTTGAATTTTAATAGACGGACCCCCTACAGCACTTTTATGTTAAAATGAATTATTGAGAATCTGTCTATAATAAGTGCATTCTATGATCACTTTTGAATTAGTTATTTATTTAAAATCTACATTCTGGACGATAGATCAGTTGTAGGGGAACACCTTAAAATTGCTATTTTTATACACATTCATTTGTCAGCACTATCATCTACTCGTAGGATGTAAGAAATTAGAACATTATTTTGAGAACAAGATTTTATAAGCTCAAATACATTGTTTCTGACATGACTATGTCACAATTTTGTGCACTTTGGCTCTTGAATTCTAATCTCTTTTTAAAGGTCTTAGATGAGCCAATGACATCTACTTTTTAACTTATGATTAGCATGTCACAAATACAAAATGAATTCAAAACAACAACTGATAGTCCATATACTGTAAAAATTGTATAAACGATATATATAACGGTATAAGATTGCAAATCCCAAACACCAGTCGGCTATAAATGATTGCAGCCCTAACATCTGGTATCTAACGTCAATTAACAACAACAAAATCAATAAAATCAGGTATATAAAATCAATTAACATCAATAGCATCACTAACTTAAATAGTATAGCATCATTAGTAACATCAGGTCTCTACCATCATTTAACATCAACAGCATCACTGACAACAATAGCATTAATAACGCTTAGTCTCTAAAATCAATTAACATCAATAATATCAGCTTTCTAATATCAATTAACATTAAAAACATCAATAAATTAAGGTTTCAAGCATTGATTAATATCAGCAACAACAATAATATCAACAAAATGTATCATTTTTTAAATATTTTTTTATTTATTAATTCCCTTAGATGTTTCTCTCCTTTCGAAACAATGCAAGATTAAAGTTCATTTATCTCTATATGAAGATTACTAGATTTAGCTTCATTTAGGATTCAGTAGTAGAGTAGGGTTACATTGCAGTCCTTTAGTGTATAAACTGATTATGGCAATTGTGTAATAAACCAAAATACACGTGTCACAATATTTCTCGGTCATTACACATAATCAGACATTATGGAGAATACGGAAGGTTGAATATTTATGGCTTTATATAATATATTCCTATTTTCTTTTACTTTATTTGACTACTTTCCAAAATTTCCTTAATTTCTTCTTCTTCTTCTTATCTCCATCATGGTCTGATGGAGTCACACCAGATCAAATAAACCGTTGACTCCTTAAATACTAAGTAATTTAAAGTTTACACTAAAGGAATGCGTCAAATTTAGTCGCTAAAGGCAAAAAAATGAGACTTTAAAAAATTGTTATTTGATGCTTTACTTAACGAATTAAATGAGTTAAAGAATTTTGTTTTTGAAAATTGCTCTTAACGAACATGAAGCGGTATTGGGCTATAAAGATTTAATTTAATTTACCAAAAGGAAAGAAAGGCGATGATGGAAGAACCTTCACTCAAAGAGAAAAAGAATTCTCACATTACAATAAGATATCAGCGTTTCTTACTTTCAATGCTAAATATTTCAAGAGAAATTAAAAGCCAGCCTTTTAATTTGTCGAGTTTCAATCTCCATTATCTCAGAAAAGATAAAGATTTCTTACATGTAATTCATGCGCATTTATGTTTTATTAAACTACATCATCATTTTTTTAATTTAAGATAATGACTAAAATATTTCCTCAAAGTTTTTTTATAATCAACGCAGATTCTAGGATTAATTCAAACGAAGATTTTGTTTTATAAAGCGTTTTGTCTTATAATTTTGTTTAGTATACTTGTTAGATGATAACATTTTAAATGAGATAATAAATCTTTCAAAAATAAATTTTTATCCTTTTTCTTCAGATCATACATCTTTAAAAAAAATTTTTTTAATTGAATCAACTATTTTTAAGATTATAGAAATAAGTTGTGTTTTGTATTGTTTCAAAAAACTACTCAATTTTTTCACCAAAGAATTTTTTTTAAAAAAATTACAGTTTACTCTTTCTGTGGAAAAAATCAATTTACATAAAAAACGCCTTAAATTTTAAAATTCTATTTTTTATAATCCAATTGCATCATCAATTTATCTCTCAAGCATAAAAATATGTTGGAAAAGAAGTTTTTCAGCTGTAATGATATATATTATCGTATTTTATGATCAAATATGTAAAAAACCCATCAAACTTAGGTAATAAAATTATATAATTATTATTTCTTCTAAATATGCAAAACTATTTTGTGTTTCAAAATGAATTATATCGAATTGAAATATAATATTTAATTATTTCTTCATGAATGGCATCTTGAATTAAGTAATTATTGATAGTTTTTTTTATTTGATATTGGTTTTAAAAAATAAAGAAATTCGATTCTAAATATATTCGTCTGAAAACGGACAATTTAAATTGCATTAATTGTTAATTAAGTCCATTTGTATTTATGTCTATTAACTAGAATCTGCATAAACTTTCTACTTCTTTTAGTATCTTCAGAACATAGTCTTTATTTTTTAAACATAGTTATTTACATATAATTTTGCAATCGTGAAAGAACATGCAAAATTTATGAAACAAATAATAACATTGTCAAAAATAACACATTTAAATTGCAGGTAATAATTTTTACTTTATTTTGGCAGAAAAGGGAGCTTTATAAACATCATAAGTAAAACAGATGGAATGTTTTGGGTGAGCGAAACAATCGAATTATTTAAAAACAATTTCAGAAGTAAGAAAGTAAAATGGGTAAATGAATATTTTTAATGTTTTTCAAAATCTAAATGGCATGAATGTCCTTGTCACATGTGCGTTTTTTATTACAGAGTTTTTGTTACTAGAATTTTAGTAAACAAATACAAACTATACACATTGGAATCCCAAAATCCACCTAACCAAGCATGCGCAATCAATTTTTTGGAGTCGTAAATTTAAGAGCTAATTAATAAAAACGGAGTTGCGAATGTTAGTTCTCTGTAATCT
>JAOUZG010034239.1:877340-923312 GCA_026289955.1 Argiope argentata | reverse complement strand
AATGCTAAAACTCTACGTAAAGTATAAAAAATTAATTCTCTTGTTCACTTGTTCACATTTTGAATCTTTATTAAAATACTTTTTATACATCCACTCAAGTTCAAGTTCAAATACATTTTTTTAAACTTTTAGTGGATGACACTTGATGCCAGTACATTTTCACAAGTATTGATTTATAGATTAAATTGAATTAATTTTTTATACTTTACGTAGAGTTTTAGCATTTTGTAACACAAACGGTAATCGATAGATCAATCGGTTAAATGCGAGGTTTTCAGTACTTTTCGTTCGAAGGTGAAGAATGCGAGTTCAATTTTCGCGAAAACCAATCATTTTTTTATAAATTAGTTATATTAATTGTAATTATTTAATAAAAAGTAACTGAAATAACATTTTTTGTTGGCTTTAGGAATTGGATATTACTATTTACTTCCGATTTATATTACTTCTTTTTGTTCTTTAATTATCGAAATTTTAGACAATGTAATTTATTTTAAAAACACGACAACATTGATGGAGTGTAGGAAGAAAAGGTTCACAAGTAATATTCTTTCCTCTTCAATGAGGTTTTTTTTCATTATTATTTATTAAGAATAATTGCAAGATATCTTTGAACCTAAATGCATATATCAAATGCGTTCCAAATAATATTAACTTTTGATAATATTTTAAACATTTGCTCAATAATAACTATCAAACTTTAGTATCAAAACTCCATTTGAATTATTAAATAAAATATTTTGTTATCATACAAATAAGGTTATAAAACCGAGTGATTAACCATAACTGTTGATGACATTGGGTGGAGGAAGGAAATTAATGAAGGACAGGGTGTGCCTATTCATTTATTCCAGTTTGATGAAGCCGTGCTACAATATCAATAATAGAATTATGAATGGATTTAAAACAAAGAATCTATTTAATGATTTAATATAGATAATGTGATTTTAATTGTTGTGTAGGAACTAAACAGCCAATAAATTAAAAAAATTGAAACAATGAAGACGACTGATCAACAGAATTTCTTCAGTTATGTTATATTATTAAATTTATTTATTTTCAAAAAAAAAAGAATTAAATTTAGGATGTAAGATATTTATAATAAAATCTGATGCATTTAGATAATCTCTTCTGAGATTAGCCAGCCAGTACATTGACATCAATTGTATATAGGCAATACACTAGATGCATTAAAGAAAAGACTCCAAATAATTTGTTTAAAATTAATAGGTAGGGGCATTGTGTGTAATAAAAAATTCAACTGAACTTTCTTTACATGCATTCTCTTAATAATTTAGCTGAAATGGCATTTTTGAACACTTTAAAAATGTACGTTGCATCTAATTATTAAAAGGAAAGAAAAACCGCTTTTAAAGGATTCTTATTGATTTAAACTACATTTTTAGATGAATTTGTATTTAAAGTAATTGATATCTTACATGAAATTTTCAATTTTCATTCCTTATTTAGATTTTAAACTATTTTTAAAGAATTTTTTTTCTGAATGTTTACTTATTTTTTCTGACCAGCTTGCCATGAATTTTATGAAGATTTATGCAATATCAAGAATTCTTTGCAACTAAGGAATATTTTTTGTTGAAATATTTCATGAAAATGTGAAGGGAATGGTTAGTTATTGAATAGGTAGGCTTTGTTCTGTTTATAGATAAGATATGAAGACTTTATTGATAGTTAAATTTTGTAAATACCATTTCTTACAGGGTTAAGATAAATACAAATTCAATGGTAATATTTAAGGTTAAAAAATGTTCAGTATAGTTTCATAATTTACACTAGAGGTAGTACCATCTCAAAACTTATTCAATTATAATTTACACTAAAAGTAAATATATTCAATTATAATTTACACTAAAAGTAAATATATTCAATTATAATTTACTTCCAGTCCAAAAGGAAAAGAAAACGAATTGCATAAGTACTTTAACGTTAATTTATTACGAATAACACAAATAAATCTATTTTAATACAATGCGATTAGTAATTTAAACTAAAATAATAATATCTTAATGTAAGCATGAAATAATTTACTTTATTACCAGAAATCTAATATTTATGAATTCAAAATTTTTCACATTAAAATTAAATAAAGCCAGGGGAAAGACAAGGACATCAAATAAGAAAAAAAAAATTAGCCTTTTTTGTTGATTTTTAAAAGCCCAGGAAATGTTCTCCTTTCTATAGAGAAATATACCAGTTATTTATGAAATGAAATTGCAAGAAATTTAGAATATTTCTCTTGTAAGAATTCGATCCAGTGATATTACTTTTGAAAAGTAAAGAAAAATGGCCATAAAAGAAAGTTTTCATGGCATAAATTGTGATAACCTACTTTATATTGAAATAAACTTTCACTAATGGGAGCCATATGGTCATCTGCGAAAAACAGTTTATTTAATTAGATAAATGGAATAAAGGCGTGATAAATACGAAGTTAAACTTTTAGCTTTTATAATAAGAGTCTTTGACGTAAACATATTTGTACGTCAGGTACTGAAGCATAGTTTTGGATTCCCATAAAAAGTGAATTTCATACTGAAATTCAAGAAAAAAATAGGAATCTAAATTCAATTACATGAACTTTACCCACAAAACAAATTTTAAGTTTTTTTATTTAAAATCTTTAGCGTGGTGTATACTAAGATTAAGAATATTTTGTAAAAAGAAACATTTATTTTTCAAGAAATAATATTAAAAAAATGATAATACACCCGGGATATCAGTATTTAATATGTTGGTTATCAAAGATTCCTTTTAAAAGGGATTTTAAAAAATTGGTATTTTAGCAGATATATTTTTAAAACAAACGTTATTTTCTAACCTGTCAATTTTTTTTTCTAATAATATAAAAAAAATTTATACTATAAATCAAATTAAGACATTACGGTTCTGTTTAAAAAAATTATTAATGAGAGAAATGCTATGGCAAGATACACAAGCCTCTTTATTATTTGTTTACCAAACGATAATAAAATATTGCATGCGCAATTTAAATGGTAAAATAAAACACATATAATAACTTAAAAATCAGAAATAATTTAACAACTAACCTTAAAGAACGGCCACTTTTAGGGAAAACTAATCAATAAAACGATGCCATCCAGGAAACGGGAGAGATTTTAAAGATAACAATACACAAATTGAAAATCAATAAAATCTATATGTTTAGTTGAACGTTAAGTATGCAATATGTTAGAGTATGATGACTTAATAATAATTCTTCTCGATTATTAGAAGATATTAGTCAAACATGTAGAACGTAAACTGAAGATGACAGCGTGCAAACACTATATATTAAATATAAATAATGGCACATGTATTTCGAAGTGCATAAAAACTACCGACCAGATTTCTATGAAATTGAATGGTTTCTTTTGCTAGAGTAAAAGTCCATTATATAGAATATCCATATTTGCGCATTTAAGTAATTATTTTAGATATACAGATAAAGCAATGACCTGATTATAAGCCCTTCAACGTCGAAGGTGGAGGTTTTGGATTCGAATCCTGATTCTAGCCAACTCTCCTCAAATATCCGTCTTTGTTTAGTTATGTTAAGGTTCTTTTGTAAAGCAACACTTGGGCTGTTTTGAGATGGACCTCTCAATTTTGAACCGTGGTCAGATGACGAGGATATCCCACTTTAACATTGGTGCTTGAAAAGCGAGATGCCAGACTGATAACTACGACGTCCATTTCAAGATTATTTTTCTTACTGCTTTAATGGTAACAACTAAATATAAGTAAATGAAATTTTATTCCAGTGCATCAATTAATTTTTTAAAATGTTAGGCTCTCTTAAGTGTAGTGATGCATTAGCCTACGCTGTGCTCCACTTACGACACAGAATTGCGGTGAAGTTCCTATTGTTATATTCGCAATAATGTATAATTAAAGATGATTTGGAGGTGACCTTGCAAAAAAATATTAGAAATTAAGACAATGAAGATAAATACTAAAAAAACATTTAATTTAAACATTTGAAGTCCATATGCACTTTTGTAAAATGTTAAATATGAATGGAAAATGCATATTTATGTGTGATTAAAAATTAATTTGAGGTAAATCAACATATTTCATTTCGGAAACTTAAATAACCAAGAATATATTATTGAAATGAATAAAATATGTATTTATGTATTTACGTCACCATCTTTCTGTTTGTTCGATTCAAGTTTCAGAAATGAAATTTGAAAAATGCAAAGAGGAATAAATTATAAAATTGCTGTGGGAAGAATGTATAATCTGATATAAAAAGACATATAATATTCGAGAAGCTGTGAAAATTATTTTGTTAAGGTGAATATCGAAAATGATTTTCTTAATAAATGAATCACAAATATATGAATAATTTATGTGTTGAAATTTCTAATTTCCGAGCACTCCCTCAAAGAAAGTTATTATTTGAGATGAAAAATTTAAATGAAAGAATAAAAAAAATATTGAAACAATACTTCCGCTAAGATTCACATGAGCTAATTATTTTCTACAAGTAGAATCTTTAATTAGATTTTGAGAGAACTTATGAATATGATCAAATAATTTCCTCTCACGAGATTTTGTAGTCAATTGATTAAAGTTTCGAACACTTTTTGGAACAATAAGAATAATTTTCTTTCATCTTTGCATTTATTTTAAATTCTTTAAATTCTTTGCATTTATTTTAATTCTAATAAACTTTTTGTGAAAATGAAGTAGAGGAGCTTTCAATATTTTTTCGATGGATTAAAATTCAAATTTTATTACTCAGATCGGTAATAAATTATAAATCGATATGAATTAAATTTCAAAATGAATTATTTGAAACATAAATATAACTTTTTTATCAATAATAGAAAAAATATAGTGGCCATCATCATTATCAATCAAAAATATAGTGGTCATTATCATTTATTAAGATGTATGCATAGTTTTGAGCGTGAAATTTTATAATATTTTCTATCATAATTATATATTATTCTTTAAAAAAGTTTTAATTAATGATTATGTTCAAGCTGGAATTGAAGCTCTGGGAAATCTGAAATTTCTATTTAAAATAATATTTCAGAGAATAATTATGTTATTACTTTTACTCTTTTCAACTCACAACGACACATGATTTGTGGTCTTTTAAAAATATTTATGGAAACCTTTTATCAATATTCTTTAGCCTGAAATAAATTAAATCTCCACAGATGAAACGGAACAGTTCGTAAAGGGAAGTAAAATAATTTATTAGTTAATTTTAAATTCATAGGTTTGACTGAAATCAGTTTGAATTAATTTCTAATTGCTTAATTGGCTAACATATGTGTTGGCTACTAGGCAGAAGTTGTAACTTTACCATATCAGAAATTAAGCAAAGGTTAATACTACAATGGAAGATTAAGATTCTTCTAAGTATTGCCAAATCTCTTATGGTTCTCATTTTACATTTTCTGAAAATTAGACAGGGTTTGGTTTTTCCAAAACTTTTTCGCATGTTCTATAACAAAATATTATTCTAGAGAATGCCTTGATGGACATTAACTTAAAAGAATAACAAAACATTAAATTTTGGCGGGGATTTAGAATTTTGACTGAATCATTTTGGGATCATAGATGAGGTTTTTGGTCATTTATTCTTGGAATTCAGTTAGATCGAATTTTTTGTTTCTGTTTGAAAATCCAATTTATGTTTTGGTGTCATTTTTACCGACCGATTATTCATTATGACCGATTATTGAAACAAAAAATTAACATAGACACTTGTAGTAACAAACTCTTTTTTTTAAATCTAATATATTTTAATCAATGAGGTTTTGTGCCATTGCGATTATAGTTAATGAAAGTACAGACTGATAGACGGTCTTTCCCTCATGAGATTTTGCTCAAAATTTGATGTTTCTATTATAGATATTAAATCTTTTCATCTGGCACTAGCCATCTACCTTTCTACACTTTGCAGTTTTCGTGATAATTTTTATCTTGAAATGTAGACCTGCAGTCTTCCTGTGAAGGCTTTTCTCCAAAACTTTAAGAGAAATATACGTTTGATCTCAAGATAGTATATCAAATTGCAATCGTCTAGCTCATGTCTGAAATTAGAAAAAGGTTTTAATGCTTTTGTTATACTTTTAGTTGTAGTTTAATTGTCATAAATGACCAAGAAAGATATACAGAAGCTCCTTATAATTAAAATCATAATAAAATTAGAAATAAAAAAGTTATTCCAATTTGGGATTAATACATTTTCTGAAAAGCCTGTGGCTTACTTTAAATATGTGTAAATTCACCTCAATCTAGGAAAAATCTTTTAAAAATTATTCCCTCTTTCAGACTTTTTAGTGCTGTTAATTTCAATTTAATTACCCGTTTTATTTAGGTTTTGAAGCAAGGAAAAAAGTAAAAACAAAATTAATCAGTGGTCAAATCATGCAGTGGAACAGTATGTGGAAAAGTGGAAAAGTATTAAAACAATTTTTAATTCTGTATTCCACAACATAGAGAATGTATTTTTATTTACATGCCAACTGACTAGCGAAAAACTTTTAAAACCGTAAATGAGTTTAAAGTGAAAAAAAAACTTTTTTTAGTTGAAAGAGCTTTGTTAACGTATTACTCAAGAAGCAGCAATCTTACTGCGTCCTACAGATCATAAGAAATGGAATTTTGAATTTGGAGAAAAAGAAGTTAAAATAGTGATTTGATCACCATAATAGCTTGAAGTTTATTTAAGTTGTTCCAATGTAATGTTTGTAATTTTTTATAGATAAATTTGCCAAATTATCAACACAAAAGAAATTTCTTTATATGAAATATTTAGATTTATATTAAAAGATAAAATCATAAAATTATATAACCTAGGAAGTTAATGGGGAATTTTGTTGAAATGAAAATTAGAAAATATATTGAAGATTTTAATTTGTCAGGTATTTAAAATGTTTTTAAACGTTGTTTGAGCAATATTTCTGCTTTAGTAAAATTTTAATGTATACAATATTTGCCTATTGAATTTTGAAAGTGCTATAATGAAATCTGTTTGTTTCAGAATGGAAAAAATCTAAGAAACAGATTTCTTGTTGATATTTAATCATGCATTTGCAATTTTATTCTGAAGTAAGTAAATACAACTTTTCTTCACAAAAATACCTTCCTTTGGTTCAAATTTAATACTGATTAACAATATCATAACCTGTCTTACTGTTTTCAGGATAATATTTATTTCCGGTAATGGGTAAGAGATGGTCAACAACCTTGTTGGTAAATTTCACTTAGGCATTATCAGTTAGTTATTGAGAATAACCAGACTACTTAAAATGCTGGTTCCTGAAAATTGTTACTTATTTATTCAGTAAAATTGAGCTTTCGGTCTTCGTGAAATATATATATATATTGTTCTTAAAATTATTAAAAAAACTTCATTTTTAATAACAAAAGTCTCTCTATTTTATTTAATAGCCTTATTTCACTTATTGTATATCAGGTACCAACAAATTTTTCATATAGAAGAGCTTTCATAAAATTTCGAAAACTGAATTAATTTCCTCTTCTTTGCCAGTTGATTCATAAAAATCATCCTTAACCTTTATAAGGTTTTATACTTTATTTCCTGTGTGCTCATTAAAGATATTTTTAATGAGAGAAGAACAAAATTAACCTAAACCACCATTAGTCAAAATGGGAAATATCTTATTTTTAAAAGTGAGAAGGGTGGAGGACATTTTCCCTTTTCTTCAACAAATTCTAGGTTTTGAAAGAAGATAAAAGAACTAAAGTATAGTCTAGAATGCTAAATAAATATTAATGAAGGCTATTTTTTGCAACTGAAGAATGAGTTAAAAGCATTAAATAATACTGCCGCCTAAACCGTATAGGTGTAACCAGTTCGTCTTCATTAATATCACTTTTAGTTTAATTTTAGTCAATGGGTGGTCAGTAATGGTATGTTTGGTTCAAGAAAAATAAATTCTATTAATTTATAAAAAAAGTAATAGGCGTTAAGAAACTCAATCAATTTATAAATTTGAAATGGAATTTAATTTATCTTTAGAACAATTGATGAGTTCAAATAATTAATAGAATTGATCTGGGATAAGCAATTTCTCTAATTAAACTTCAAAATGATTGAAAAAGGAAACACTTAGCCCGAATATATTTTAACATTTTTTTTAATTTTCTGTAAGTACTTTCTATAAATAATATAAATTCTTTTAGCATATATGTTTTATAAAAAAAATTTCCATTAGCTTTTGTGTATTAACCCTCAACACTATATTTACAATTCCACTTAATTTTATTAAAAAATATGAGTATGTATTTTTCCAAATACACATTGATAACCCTCATGTGAAAGAAACAGTTGACATCTGTTGCGGACTGTTGGCGGAGGGAAAGTTATATCCTTTTTTAACAGTTAAATGCGGTGGATGATAAAGTCCAATGGGTCACATGAAGAGATTTTTTCTATTACCAAGTACCCTATAAAGGTACCCTATATATCTATCTAATTGTTAAAAATATTTCTGATATGTTATCAAGTGAGCTATCAATGTTTGATGTATTCGAAAATTTTATTATATACAAGCTAAATATCTGGGAAATATTGTATGCCACTAAAAGTCTACATACAGCTTTTTTTGAAAGAAATATACCATGTTATAAACTGAATTTATTTTTTTATTTTTTTATGCGACCTATTACTATTTTTCTAAAATGTACGAATTTGTTTTAAATTCTAAATAAATTAACATAAAAGTTAAAAAACACCGTAATTAGGGTAAATTTTTAATAAAAACATTTATGCTATTGATAACCCTCAACAATAAGGTATTTACTGCATTTATTTTCCAAACTTAGAATTACAGACAGTAGGAGAATCTGGTTTGATTTTCAAAATTCTTCAAAACTCATAACATGTGAAATAGCCCATATGTCTTTATTGTACATGAGATAAATCCTTATATATGCATCAACGGAAGCGATAGTTTAGCCTTCAGCGTTCCACAGCTTCATCTTTTTTCGACAGTGATTCGCAAGGTATATTACTTTATCGCCGTAAATATCGCAAGGTATTTACGGCGAATACCTACCTCCATCATCACGATACCATAACTCAGTGAAATTTTCCAGTTGAACTAGAATCGTGCTAGAGGCAGAAGGAAGTATGCAACAACCTACACATGCACATTTTTCCTCTTTCGTAAAGTTAAAACTCTTCTTTTTAAATATTCTTTTTATCAGTCTTCGGTTGCTACGTTACGTTATTCTTTATGGGGCTTGGGACAAAGAAGAATTATTGTAACTTTATTGTGTAATTTAAGTGTAATTAAATCCTAGATAAATCGGAGAAGGACTCGAAATATTCGATCAAGAAAAGATATGTTTTCTTGGTCGATAATTCTTAATAACATTAAGAAAAAAATGTATTAAACATATTACGTTTTAATGTAATCTATATTAATGTATTAAGGATATTACCTTTTAATCCCAACTTATATTATTAAGGGTATTACGTTTTAATCTCCTCTAATATTAATATATTAAGGATATTACATTTTAATTTAATATTATATGAATGTTTTAAAAATATTAAATTTCAATCCCATCTTATATTAATGTATTAAGGATATTACATTTTAATCTAATAATTAGTATTATAACTTTCACAATCATTAAAGATGTAAATGGACAAAATATTGTTTATAAATATTAAGTATATAAAATTTTATTCCAAATGAATTAGATCTTAATTAACAATTTCCCGATCCTCAATACCGTTTAGTTAGAATGATTAAACAAGTTTTTCTATTTGTCTATTAATGTTAAATTCATTCAATATAAATTATTAGACAATAAAAATATTATTAATTTGAAAGGTTATTCAACATAAGACAACTATGAAATAGGCATATATAAAATAAAAATTGGCTATAGATTTCTATTATTTTTAAATAAAATATATTAATTAACAATTTTTCATAAAAAATAAGTACAGTTTACAAAGACAGTAATTTAATAAAAGAAGTTTTTATTTATAAATTGTCTTTTTCAAAAGAATCATAGACTCATTTCTTTTATTATGGTTTCGAATAAATATTAATTAAATGAAACTGGAAAATATTCAATACATGCGAAAATTATCCTCATTCTATTCGAATAACATGTTAAAGAAATATTTTTTGATTCGAACACACTATATATAATTAGAAAAAATAGATTTTGTTGAATAAGGCTTTTCTCCTACGAATTATTTTTCCACGTCACACAGCATGAGGAACCCAAACAGATCATTTAGAAACCACAGGAATTTATTGATTTTGAATAAGGATATTTACTTTCCCAAAAAGTTATTTAGAACTCCATTATTGAGATTTTGGGTATAATGATGCATATTTTGAACAAAAATTAAAAGGATGTCAAAACACAACACGAAAAAACGGCAGTTAAATATAAGAATGATATAAATAATTTATCAAAATAAAGATTATGTGACTAAATTAATCAAATGAACAACAATAGTTTTATAATAGAAATGAATAAAAAGCCCTTTTTTATTTTATATTAAAATGTAACTCTTCGTTTTCATATAGTGATAATGATATTGTAAATTCCATATAAAAGACAACTTTAAACTTATTAAATTTCAGTATTAAGCACTTAATTGCCTATTTTATCTGTTGAAAATCTTAACAAAATTATATTCATTAAACTTGAAATATAATTAAATGATTTAATTGAACAACTTTCTTTGACAGAACTTTTGATATCAAAATATGATGAATCCTAATACACTGGAAATCGCTTTTATTTACTTTAAACATTTTTTACTGTTTATTTTGAATGCATTTTATATCCGATAGCCCTTAAATTTGATAGTTTGTTTTACTTAATTTGAAAGTTCATTTTAATATTTTTCAGAAAAACACACACATTGAAATAAACTCTTAAATATCTAGGAAACTTGGAAAGGTAAAATAGACATTCTTTTCTGGCAAATTTCCCAAGCGTTTCTGCTCGATTAATGCACTCAGGCTGATTCCTCGGAGCTTACAACGTAATTAATCTTGAAGCACCTCCAAAAGTGACATTAACACAAAAGAAACGAGTTGGAGACCTCTCGAGAGATGGACAAACTTCTTGAGGATTAGCAGTGAAGAAACAAAACACTGTTGGAGTCGCAAAAACAAATACAATATTGAACTATTGCACACATATGCAGGGGAATTAGTCTTAAAAGAAACTATACTAAATATATTTTACTTGCTAGCATGATTTTTTTAACTCTTAAATGCATACTGTTGCCAACTGTCTACATCAATTATCCTTTAATTTTATACCAAATCCCGAATGAGTCAGTTTCCGAAGGCAAGTGGATAACCATAGACAATAAATTATGTATTTTGCATGTTTTCTAGAAAACTACTCGCTTTCATAAGCTTCAAACTATAGCTTGCAGAGCATCTTAAATTCTTAAAAACTAAAATAATACTCCAAATATTCCAGAATTTGATTGGATATTTAATTTTTTCAATTTAATAGTATATATTACAAACCCTTGCCAGATTACAAAAAGTTTGCAATTGATTATCAGCTATTATACAAAAAATAATATTAATAAAAATATGTATATGAACCAAATAGGTTGTATCTTTTAATAATATTTTGACTGAAATAAAAACAGTAGCAGTTTTAGTAGCAATAGCATGAAAACAACGTAATGTTTCCACATGATTATAACGTTTTCTGGATTTTTTACTTATTTTTTTAAGTAACTTGAAACTATTTTCCTAAAATAAACGATTTTTATTCGAAACAAATAATCATGTGTTTTGGGGTTTAAAGTGACATTAAAATTGATACATTAAGACACTTTCTTAATTCAGCATAAACAAAAACGTCCAAGTATTGTCAATAGAAAACTTTCGAGGCCAGTTCTAATTAATTTCAATTTAATTTATTATCACATTTAACAGCTATTTATTAAGGGAATTCTTTTTTAGAACCTTCTGTATTGGACATTTGGATCTTAATGCTACAATATCAGCTAAAAAATAGTTAATTAAAAAATTAACTCATTTTTTGCGATGTAGTCGTCAATGTTTATTTGTATATGTATGCATGTAGTTTCACCTTTTATCTAAATAAATATATTGGAATAGATTTTTAAAATAATTTTCTATTATTCTGAAATTTCTGACGATAATCACTTTTATTTTAATTTTGATGTTACACGTCTGTGGAGATAGGATTTTTAACACACTCACAACAAGGCAAATTTAAAGCATCTTTCCCTGGGTGGAATGGAACTAGGTGTAAGATCAAATCAAAATTGTATCACGTTACGGGATAACTCGTATTGGTAGTGAATAATTTAAATAGTTATTTCTGTATTATCAATAAAAATACTCTAATTAAAAATTTTCAGAATTTAATTATGAGTCATGTTTAAACATTTTTTAGCGGATATTGTTTAATACTTATTGTTTCAGATATTTTCATGATAACTTAATCGATTATAAATCTTTATGTTCTTTACAAATATTATGGATGCGCAGTGTTATCTTCTTTTATAACACATTTTATGTTAAATAAATATATTCTTATGTTGGGGTCAAATACGATAATAGTTCAATTTAATTGTCGATGATAGTGAACACAAAATTGTTATCATTTTGTATTTTTGTCGAGTATAAAAATTTAGTTCTTCAGAGATTCTTAATGCATTTCACTTTAACATATGAAATAGTTTTTAAAATGTAATGTGTAACATGTTAAATAGTTTTCTAAAATGTAATGTCTAACATATAAAATAATTTTCTGAGATGTAATGTCCAACATGTAAAATAATTTTCTGAGATGTAATGTCCAGCATGTAAAATAATTTTCTAAAATCTAAAATGATTTTCTAAAATGCAATGTCTAACATGTAAAATAATTTTCTGAAATGTGTAACATTTTACTAAAATGTAATGTCTAACAGGTCAGATGATTTTCTAAAATATAATATCTAACATTTAAAATAATTTTCCAAAATCAAATCTCTAGCATTTAAAACAATTTTCTAAAAGTTAATATCTAATATGTAAAATAATTTTTTAATATGTAATGCGAAACATGTGAAATAATTTTCTAAAATTTAATTTTCAACATGTAAAATATTTTTTTTAAATGTTCTAAACATGCAAAGTTACTTTTCGAAGCATAACTTAATCTATTATTGTACATTATTTATATCTTTATAATATTCCACAGGCAGTTTTAAAATGTGCATATTCAATAATGTTTCAGGGTAAAAGTAGTCCTTTTTACTAAAAATTCTGAAAAACGCTTTATAATAGCAAGCTTCGTGATAGTTTTTTAGATCTAAAAAAGCTTCGACGTCTCAACTTCTGAAGTAGAAATTATTTCGAACCCTCTAATATAGTTGAATTTGTATGAATTTTTATCCGTAATTCATTTAGATATTTTTTCATCATTTTTTCATTTCGCAAGGAAGAAAGTTGATATAATATATTCAAATTTAATATGCGAGAATTTCCACACAATTTCAAAGATATGAAATTAATTATTGAATTTTGAAAAATGACTGTAACAGTTTTGTTACTTTCAAGAATGAAATAGAAATACTGAGGAGATATGATTTACATTTAATATCAAAAGGGTTTCCAGAAAAAGGAAATTGAATTTATAGCTCATGTCCAAATCTAAAGTGAAACTAGTCTTTTTTAAAGTAGTCTTCATAAGTTTACTTTTTCTACTGACCAACTTCATAATTCCTTTTTAATAGAAAAAAATGTTTTGTGCTTTTTCCTTCTTTTAAAAATTAGTTTTAAAATACTTTTTATTCATATTTCCAAATTCTTCTTCACATCTATCTTTAATTGATTCATACAGGGAATTTTATATTTTAACCTGAATTAAACAGCGTTTATATGAAATAATTTATTATTTTCGTCTTTATATAAACAGAAAAAGTATTTTTTATTGAAAACAAATATCAATTCAGTCTAAATTAAAACAAGAAAAACATTTAAAATAACTGACTACAAATTATAATCACAATGAAATTATCTTTCATATTTGTGTCTTTAAATGCTTTGAATATCTTTAATGGAAATTTTTATTGGTCATCATATATGTTAGTATCATTATCTCCACAGAATATTTTTTAGTTTTAGATATTGGAATAAAATTACTTCTCCATTCAGATATTTAAAAATATGAATTATTTATTTTATCAAATTCTTTTGAAGAGGTTTATCTAAAAGCTTATCAAAGACATTCTTTTTTTTAATCGATTGAAGTTTTATAGATGATTCATAGTTTCTTTCAGTGAATAAAGTTTGCCTCTCTCACTAGGCAAACTTTACATGTTTAAAAAATTATGATACCGTTTATTTAACGAATAGATGAATCATTGTATAAGGATTTATATTTTTAAATAACTTTTAGACCATATTGTTTTTATCCAGATACAGTGGAAGACTAAAAACTTTAAACCAAATTGATGTCCAATTCGAAATTTCAGAGGAATGAGCAAAAAAAAAGTTTCAGATCAGTTTTGGTATTTTAACTTTGTTCTCCAATCCTGTAGCATTGCAAAGCTGATAAGGTGATGATTCTACAATAACGAACAAACAACTATTCATCAGCCCATTCATCATTTTTATTGCATTGGTGCTATCAACTAACGAGGTTTTCCAATTACTTAGAGTACGTCGAATAATTACATTGTATCTCAGTCTAAATGTCTTCGTATATATTGCAATCTGACAAAGATATCAACTGCAAAAGTTATTGCAGCACTTACAGATCTTTATATTATCAGACCTTGATAATAAAACCAAAGTTCCTTTTACCGTCACGTGAATGCACTTTAGTTTGCTTAGTTGCACAGAAAATATAGAGTTCGAACAAATATCCACTGGTTTTTACAAGAGTTTAATTAATTTGATTAAATATTTAAAATATTTGTATTTTACATTAGTTTCTGAACTGATGTAAAATAGAATTATTTTTTCTGCAAGCTAATAAAACAATGATATAAACTCAAAATCAAGATTACACATTTCAAGTTCGAAACCAGATTCCTCAAACAATTTGTAGTGAACGGAAACTGAAAAACGTAAATTTGCAAAATTAAATCTTTTCCTCTTTGTTATGATGTTATTGAGTAGGGCAGAAATGCCAACCTAGTGCCACCTTAGATAGTTAACAAATACTAAGAGACAGAAACACAATATCAAAATAGTCCTATATTGATTAAAATCAGGATGACAGTATAAATAAACCTACTACTACAAATAAATTAATTAATAGATAAAATAAACTGATTATTCAATGATATGAATAATTAGTTTAGTTTAGTTATTATGATATGAATATTGAAATATTTAAGGCATTTTTCGACGCTGTATCCTCCCACAAATGTAACTGAATGATCAGTAGTTGATTATGCAAATATTTCATCAGCTCTTATTAAAACGAAGAATGCATTTCAAAGTCCAAATCTCATTATCACATTAATTTTATGTCCTTAGATATGAACTTCTGAATTTTTTTAATAATTTTTAGTAACATTAAGAATTAGCTTGAAATGTGCCCCCCTGGAAAGCAAACTGGATCAAATTGTTACCTTTTGTTTAGTAGATAAGTGATAAAATTGTTTCAATGTATTACTAAAATCAAGGGTAGCAAATTTTTTTTGGATAAAATATGTTTTCAGAAAGGACTAATTTAAATCAATCTTATGAAATTCTACAAAATATCAACAAAAAAATTTTTTTGGAATGTATATCTCAAGTTACAAACTAAAAAAAAAATTGCTTTACTAAATATTAATCGGAAATTTGTAATTGTATTTAAAGCTGTATCTGGAGTATTTAAATACATTTTTCTGTTGTATCTAATTAAAATTTTGAATAAATCCACTCAGAATTTTCAATGTTTAAGTTCCTTTTACAAAATTCCATTTTTTAGAATGTCTTTAAATCAGAATATGTTCTTTATAAACATTTATTAACAGGTATCCCTATTAAATATTTCCTTTATCATTTGTATTTAGTTTATTTGAATTAAAATAGTTCATTCAAAATTTAAAAAAAAACGAAAATCATAGGTTTAGTCATTTGACTTCAAACTTTCCGAATTTTCATCAGTTTGATCACCGTATAAGTTTGTTTGTTAAAAGGCATCAGAAATTCAGATATTTTTTAAAGAAAAATTAGTAACTCATTCAAACATCCAGATCTAGAGAAAAGTAACGAAATGCAATCTGTTATTTTCAACTACTACTACTATTGCTGCTGCTTGAAGAACTACTAATGCAAGCGCGATGGGGGATGATTTCCACTCTATTTCACCAAAAGTTTATATCTTTTTTTTTTACTAGAACGTTTCGGGCTGCTATGAATCTACCACCAACAGAGATCGAAATTTTAACTTTTTCTTCTGCAGTTATATAAAAGGAGAAATGAAACTTCCCTTAAAATTGATGGTTCTCGGATGATGATTGTTTGCTTATTTCTGAGATTTCTTTTTAAAAAGTGAACCACCAAGTATTTTTTGTTTTTCTTCGATATTTTCCCTCGAATAATAAAATTGTGTTTGTTTCGTCAAGCATTTGTGTGTTTTAAAGCTACATACTTAGGATATAACTGAAAATAACTGAGATTGTTTTATCGAAATTCGATAATATTCAATAAATGATAATTAGCTTTGACTTTCTAAATAGTTAGATTATTTTACAATATGAAATTTTTATTAAATAATATATTTGATTTAAATACCATGAATTATGATTTTACCTCAGTGTGTCTGAATTGATCTTTAATAATTAATCGAAATAATGCCTTGTTCCAATTATATAAGGTTATTTAAAATTCTTTACGCTTATCCTTAAATAAGATGGAGAGCACAAAATAAATAATAATCATGTAGGAATATATTTCAGGATGAACTACTCGAATGTAACAGAGGGTACTCAGATATACCAAAATAATGAACTCTTTTTTTAGTAAGCCATTATTCATTACTGCTCAATAACGAGACAGTTTGAATTTCGGAATTTTTTCCTTCATAATTGCATTATGTTTGATATCATTACTTATGATTTCACTAATATTTACAGATAACGTGAAGATCATTGCAACAAGGACTGCATATCCACCGATTTAATATTCGTAAGATATTATATTTTCTCTACAGGTAGGGGAAAGCTCAGAATTGTTGAAAATTATCTAAAGTAGTTTTAAACAGTGTCATCTTGGTGTGTTTGTCCATATTCTTCAATTTGTTTTGGTTTCTTTCATGGAATCTAACCCAATTGCTCACATACAGTTTTTTTTCCATTTTTTTCTATTATGAACACAACAATTGTTGATTAGTGAAATAAAATCATTAATACTTTAAACATGAGTTTGAAATTTCCATTTTATTCCAAAACTTCATATATGTCTTAAATTTTTTATTAAACACAAAAAGAAATGAAATATTTCTGAATCACAAAAAATTATTCAAGAAATAATGCATAAAAAGAAATTTTTAAATTAATTTTAACTTATTTATTATAGCATATCTTATCTATATTATTATGCTAAGAATATCATTCTTAGTTTGAAAGAGGATATTTAAAGAAAGCACTTTTGGGGCAAAATATGTTAGATAAAAATTATTTCAAATTGTAAAACTGAAATATTTCAAAAACGTAAAATGAAAAGCAACATTTTGAAATTTGTGTGTTTGTCCATATTCAATAAAAGGAAAAGCAACTAATTATTCACGATAAACTAAACCTGGATGATATTATGGCATTTCCAAAAGAATATAAGGGATTTCATCTTTAAATACGCTTCTCCGAATTATTTTTTTGTTATGCATATTATTTTATTGCAATATGTATTATTAATGTAATGACAACTGCAAACGTTTTAATATTTCTTGCAGTAGGATTTGAATTTTCTTCTTCAGTATAGCTATCTTTAAAAGTTTTAATTATATTTTAAATTTTCTTTTATACGTTAAAAGACAATTCTTATAAAGGTCAGCTTGTAATGTAGGAAGATAATTTTTCAATTATTCTTAGAGTTAGGCCGGCTAATTGAGCGATCAGAAGTTTAATTGAGATCGTAAAGAAAAGATAATGACTTCTTATTAGGGTATCAATTCTGTACTATCGATCGCCGAGAAAATGCTGAGCTCCCTTTCCTCGTAACTTTTCTGCTTTTCGGAGATTAATAAAGTAGAGTAACTTCAATCAATATCGATATAAATTATCATATTACTAAATTATGCAACTATTTGTGTTATTAAAATGTCACAACATTAGTTGTGGCATTTCTGTAATTGAGAAATTGAATTCTTTGTTGGAAATGAATTTATCTATCTATAAAAGCTCCATTTTTACTAAATCTAAACTAAAAGCTGTGAAATGGTAGTTTTTAATAAAGTTATCAAATTAAAATCTTGAGTTTGTTTTGGAATATTCTTTTTAACTGGCAAAATAATTACTAAAATATATTCATTCAATTGATATTATAAAACTGTATATGAAACGTTTTCCAAATTTTAAAAACTATTTTCTATCAAAACGTTTGTGTTACTTTTTAAATATTAATTCGAAGCTTTTATATAAATAAATTATTTGGAGCTATTAAAGATATTAATTAAGGAATTATTTGAAACTATTAAACTGATTAAAGCTGTTACATGATAAGTTATTATTATAAAATATTTTAGATTAGAAATTAAATTAATTTTTAAAAAAATAATAACTACAGAACTCTTACGAAAGTACAAGGAAAATGCTTCGCTATGCCACATTATACGCTCTATCAATTGCGGAATATTTTTGGAGAAATAAAATTTAGCCGAGAGAATCAAATATTTCTTTGACCTCAAATGTTTTTCTCTTATATTCCAATATTTTTTTCTTAAATAAATATAAACGACACTCATAACAAGAAACTCAAAGGAATAAATTATCTGAATTTGCATAAAATAAATAATTTTCTCATTTTCGTATTATTCGGGAAACGCCATTAAATTGAGTAATTGGGGCATTTGAATACATAATTGTTTGAGTTTTAATAGAATAATAAATATTTTTTTATTTTATGTCGAATTAACAGGCAATGAATAAGCTTATTTTATGTAAGGATTAAGTAAGATAAATTTAAAAAAGAAATGTGAGTTATAGTATTCTTCCTTAAGCGGAATAAATTTCTTATTTCAATGCTGTAGTGAATTGCCTTAACTATTTTTTGAATTTATTTTTGATCATGAATATATATATTTAGGATTTAATTTAGTTTTTAACAAAATTAAATGACATAAGATTTTGCATTTCCCAAAGTATATTATTTTGGGCTCAATTAGTTTGCAAATCCTTACGAAAAATTGTATAAATTTATTTTTATTTTTCCCTTTAACATTACATGTATTCTACTTCTAAATAAAATATTTAATTGAGCTTCTTGAGGTATTTTTAGAGGAGAATATAGATAGCTTTAGAAATTCTGATGTCCGTATCTGTGGTAGAAATGAGTTTTGTTGATATTAAGCTTAAAAGATCATTTTAAATTACATAACGGCATATTGAAGGAAAAATTTATGTGAAATATATATGACTATAAATAACGTTTCGAGGGAACAATAATTACACTTTGATCTCCACAGAATTAAATTTTTATTTTTATGGTTACATATTTATAAAGCTCAATCACTTTAGCAAGAAACTTAAGTATTCTTTGCTTAAGCATTCGCTAATTCGTTAAGCATTCTTCTTTTTCTTGATAATTTATTATTCCAAGTAAATCTCCTAACTTTTGCGAGTAAATTATTTCTTTAAAAACTATTTTTCATATATGTTAAAGTAATAATGAGCCAAAAGTAAGTACTTTAAATTAAAATGCGTTTTAATTAATATGCATGTGAAAATATTTTTAACCCAGTAATTAAGAAAATAAAAATTATTTTTATTTCCAATGCTACAGTTCCATTCATATTTATTACCAAAAATATATCATGATAATAATTAAGTTTATTGCATATCTTTTCTAGTTTTTCTCATTTAAATATTTCAACTGATTCCATTATTGTATGCATTTTGTAATTGTTCAAATACTTTATATAAGTAGTTATTCTATATTAACCAATTAGAAAAAAATTACCATCGATAAAATCATGGTTAATCAAATAATATAACCAACTGTAATTCACATTTCAGTTAGTTAATTTATGATGTTGATTATATAATAATGAAATTAATTTAAAAAGTTGTTTAATTAACTTCATATTTTTGCACATGATTATTTGTGTCGGAAGTAGAATTAATTTTAAGTAATTGATTGAGTGAAAAAATAATATTCTTCTTATATGAGAAAATAAGTTTTTTTTTTCATTTTATATAGAATAATTTAATTACTTATGAAAATATTTGGGTTTTATTGCATTCTAAAAGAAGAATATATATCTTAATTTAATTAATTTGGTTCACATTACTTGGAATCCATATAACTCTAACTGGAACTATGGAATCCATGTACCTACATCAGAGAAATAGTGAAACTGTTATTTAAATGAAAGAAAAAGTATATTTTCTTTCAACTATTATTCAAATGAATTTATGAATTTATGCAAACAAAAATCGCAAAATTTTTCAAAAGATTTAAGTACATCAGATATTATTCCAAGGAGCTCAATGTATTTCGTCCAAAGAAAAAGATAACAGTAAAGGTAAGCAATGTACTAAGGAACGTTGGTTACAATATGTCTCGTGAAACATTAGTCTGCTGGAATATATATACCTTGTTTAAGGCGCTCTAAAATTCACATTTGTTTTTGACCATCTCAAAATCAAATTTCTAACACTTTTCAATTGGGCCATTTTTTTTGTGGAAGCCAATTTACAATGGTTTTAAGCAATCACGAGACTGATTACACATTTGTCCATATTTAGAAAACGTTTGCTTAGTTCCAAAATTTCTTGAGGCAGAATCACCCCACCTTCCCCAGTTTAAAATGGTTTATATCGATGACATGACTATTGTATTACATAAACGAGACAGAAAAATTTCTATATATATATTGTGGCTATAAGTCGTCAAATATGGCAGCCTACTATATCATTTTCTAATATTAAGAATGAGAAATAGATGCCTCAAAACGATAAACCATCAAACCTTGAAATAATAACAGAAAATATGTTATTCCTAAAAATATAAGAATATGTAATCTTTCGTCCTTTTTCTTTTATCCACCATTGTTTCCTATGTATTTAAAATTGTTGTTTTTATCCATAAGAAACTTGTTGTGCAAATAATTTTCAAAGAATATATCTTAAAAATTTTACTTTGTTTAGTTCTTATGTTTTTATAATTTGAATTCCTTTTATGCTGCATCAACAATTTTTTTAGTACTTTTATCACGTTTATCTGTCATATGCTTGGCTCAGTATATTTGAACATGGGATAAACTAAAAAAACCCAAACCAATTAGCTGACTGATTTTTTCAGATAAAGTTGATGGTTTAAAGATTATTAATTACTCCAAAATTAAGGTGAAAAATAGTTATGATGGTTTATATTTCCCATTCCACAGGACAGAAATGGAAAGTTAAGTAAATTTTGAAGCAATGTGAAATAGGTTCTTGCCATTTTACATACTTTGTCTTGAAATCGTTACTGAGATCAAAAGTCAATGACACGTTCAATAATACCACATATTTTGAAGGGTACTTACATGCATGTGGAGTAATGGTAATTATCACTGTGACTGAGACTGGTTAATTAATAAAGTAATTTTAAAAAATGCTGAGTTTAACCCGGCAGGACGGGCGCGTTGAAAAGTAACACGAGAACGGGCATGGGGTGTCAGCACACCCCAAACATATTAAATGGCATAATTGCGAAACATTTTAAAGATTTGAATTCCTAAGAAAATTTATGATAATTGCACTTTTTTGAGAGAAAAAATGATAACTAATATGTTAAATTATCGTAATTTTCAAAATTATTAATGAATAAATTAAAAGCTCACACCGTTTTTGTCTCAGTTCGAAAAACGGAAAATTTCCCCTTTAGCACTTACTGATTTTTCTTTACAATTTTTATTGTAATAAAAAATATACATTATTGTAAATTTAAATACTGATAATAATCAATTTTCTTAATAATTGAGGTGTACATGGATCTGAAAAGATTTTTGTAGTTATTACATACAGCTTCAATTTCTGAGTGTCCTCGACATATATTTTTGTCGCACTTGACACACATGGTTTTCGATTTAATATCCTTGTGTCTTGGACACAGATAGCATCTTCCGTGACTCTCTTTATACACTTTCCGATAAAGTGTGGTCGCAAACATCTTCTAAAGAATCGCATTCTTCTTCTAATTCAGACTGTTGATCGCTGAATATGTCATCATTATCTGAATCATTTAATTCTTCTTCCATATTCTTGTCATGTGACGAAATCTCCTCTGACATCTCCTGAAGTCTGTTTATTTCTTGCCCATACGTCAAACAAAGAAAAGACTGAACAGAATGACTGGAACAAGCCATGATTTCGCACTGCAAAATACTAACACGAGCGCGCGCATGGGGTGTCCGGACACCCCAAAATCCTTCTATAAGACTAAAATGGTGTCTGAATTCGCCGTTTTCAGACTCTATAAATGGAAAGTGATCTTAGAGGCAGGTACTGATGGACCAGACCACTTCGGTTTATAGAGACAGACAGCAGATGAATATTTTTGGGCGTGGGGTGTCGAAACACCCCGCTCCCGTCCTGCCGGGTTAATAAGCCCTTCAGAGCACCAAGAAAAATTCACATAAATTACGGCCTTTTTATTCAAATCATAAAACCGCATCAAACAGAAGAAACTAAAGAAATCTTCAATATTCGCTCCGAATCAGCCTAACTATTCCTAACTGAGTATAAAAGTACAGCATCATTATTTATAATTTTATTTTAGTGTTTCAACTTCAAAATTTAGTAATAAGTCCTGAACGCAACAGGAAAATTAAGTATAGCATTTCACATTTTACTAAACCTTCCAACTTTTAAGAATTTCTAAGAATTTTAAAACAAATTAGAGTCTGGAATTTCATTAAAAAAATGCTTTTCTTTTGCATTCAATACATTTTGTTTACATAGGAATAATTCTTCACGCTTAGTCTGACCCAAAAGTGGTTGATTCTATCGATTGCTCCAGTACAAAATATAATGAAATTTACAATTTTAGTGAAGGGAAAGGGATTTCGCTTGGGGGAACAAACTTTGTCTTAGTCATCTGCCCCCTTTGTTTTCTTAAGAAATTATAAATATGTGAGAACTGAGATATTGGCATAGATTTTGAATGGTTCATTAAATCACATTTCAGTTTAACTCTCTTAATGAACTCAAAAATTATTTTCTTTCAATGTGGTAAAGAGAATGGGAATGATTTTTCAAAGAAATATATAGAATACAATGCGTATTATAAAATAGTTTTTGATGGTTAAGGATGTTAAGAGTTTGCTGAAGATATAAGCATTGGTTATGAAACTGTTAATTAAAATCTTTTAATTCATTAATTCGCATTTCAATTTAAGTGACTTAAAGAACTCAATAACTATTATTTTTTTAACAACAAATAAGCGAATCAGAATAAATAAATGCTTATTATAAAATTGCATTTAAAGATCGTTAAAGTGTTTTAGACAAATAAGTAATGTTATATAACTCTTAGTTAAAATCTTTTAATTCATTAATTCTCATTTTAATTTAAGTGACTTAATAAACGCAAAAGTTATTTTTTGCATGCAGAGAAATGAATCTGAATACATACATTAAATAAAATACCTATTATAAATTTTTAAAAATATAGGTCAAGTCGTTGAGAGTTTTCTGCTTAAAATAAGAAATAAGCATGGAATTATTATTAAAAAAACTATTTTTTTAAAAAAAATTTAGTAATAATTTAAAAGAAAGGGAAAATGTACTAGAATAAGTACTATAGAAGTAAAAGAATTTATTAACCTAATGATATTCTGCTCAATTTTATGATAAACGAAAAAAACACAAATTTTTTAAATAAATTTAAGCTTAATTTGTGAGGAAATTTTTTTAACTGTGAATATAATTAAATAAATTAATAGTTTTGTTTTTAAAATCTTTTTACGAAAAAGGTACAATTTAAAAATAAGATTTAGAAGTAATAAAATGACAATTATAAGTTGATAATAAAAAAAATCTGTCAAAATATAAAGGCACGGAAAACTTCAGTAAATAAAAGATTTAGAGTGTATTATATTTAATATTTTATAAGTATACAAACTTAAAGTAATATACAACAAAAACATCTTCAATAGTTAGAAAACTATCGAAAATAATTATATCAAAAATTTTATTAACTTTAAACAAAGTACAGTTACAGAATTTCAAAAGACTTTAAAGAATAATTTTTTAAGAAACTTTAAAGAGTTTTTTTTAAAGAAGAACATTTTAAAGAAAAAAATCTTTCGATTCTACGAATAACAAGTATTATTACGAAGTTCGAAGTGAAAAGTACTGAAAATCAATCATTTTTCGGAAATCTCTTCCCATTGTCTGCAAAACCATTTTAAAATCATAAATGCAATTAGTTAAAAATTAAAAGGGTGTTTTCACTTATTAAAGTACACTCCAAACTATTACTATAAAAGTTTACTAACGTAAGGGATATAACTGAATTAAATGATGTATTCATTAAAAAGAAAAATTATTACTCGTTCTCTATAAAATCTTATTCATATGCTGCATTTATCAGTAAAGGGGAAAAAATTAAAATATATAAACATTTATAACACTAGTTAAAAATGTCATATAATATTAACTGTATTGAAATCTAAAATTTTCTAAGTAAATATTCATTACATTTTTAATTTATTTTGTTTACATTCATGAAATGCAAAATTTTGAAATTTTTTATTGCTTGTTTATTAAATTTATTAGAAAATAACACACATAATCATTTAATTTTTTTTCCAAATGAAATATTAATTATAATATGAACTCCATCTGTACTTAAAAATTTAAAAATAGATCATTTCAAATATAATCAATACAAAATTTTTACTTTTACTTTAAAATAGACCGTTTTCTTTTTTTTTAAATATAGTTAAGGAACACAATATTGTTTTTTAAAAAGTCATTTTCCTATGCTGCGTAATGTGAGGATTTGAGGAAAAAAAAACTTAAGGAAACTTGTGTAATTACTTTCCGAGACATGACACAAAAGGCTAAAAAAATGAGAAAGGTTACAAATTACGAAAGACCAGAAACTGGAGGTTATCCCTGCACAAGATTAAGGAGAACAAAGCGGTAAATGAAGAAAGATATGCTTATACTAAAATGCACAAATTAGGGACTGATAAGCTTAAAGGATATAGAAAGTATTTTATCTTGTAGCAAGAAGATTTCTGTACTCGGTAATGCTCTATTGCCCCTGGAGAAGAGATTTTGCATTTTTTGGTGAAAAAAATATATATGCAAAACATTCTGTCTGTGGCAATTTTAAAATATTAACCACCATTTGTAACATAGATATTCAGTTTGGAATATTACAAATAGAGATTATTTGTAACATTCTAAACATTCCCAATAACATTCCAAGATTATTTTCAAATAATTTATTTGCAAAACCTTATAAACACCTTTTGAAATTGAATAAATAATATGAATCATCTTAGGCAACTATTCATTATTCTAATTTATAACGCTTAAAATGAGCGACTTATGTTTTCGAAATTCTTATTACCGAAAACAATAATACTTTGCTAAATTTCTATCTTATGCAAATATATAATGTTTGTTACAAAAATGGTCTAATTCTCAGTTTTTATTATTATTATTACAGTGTTTGCAAGAATAATGCGGAGTTACGAACTAGTAAATATTTACGTAAATTTGAATAAGAACGACATTTGAATTCACAATACAACTGACAACTGGGAATTTGCTGCATTGCTATACTGCCCGGTTCCTTGTTGTATAATTTTTTTTTATATTTCTAAGTGATATAAGTATGATTCGGGATATAGTTTCATCCACTTCAATACCATAACTTCCATATAACATAAAATCGTCTGAAGGGATTGAGCCGAGGTCAGTGATAGACTGTAGACTTCATCTTTAATTTTTGTCTGCATTGAAGACTATTTTTTACCACATACTACTTACTACTAAAAATCCACCGACCATTTAGACTAAGCATGATGACTAGAATGATCTTTTTTTGTGAAATCAATTTTTAATATCTCCTTTTTTAACCCCTTTTAATTCTTCACAAAAATTTATTAATGCAAAATTTTGATATTGACTTCAAGTATAAAATCAGAAATAACTACCCAAATACGCCCATAAGCACACTGAAAAAAATTTAATCCTCAACATCAACACTATAGGAACTATTGTTGAATCCTAAGGATCATCAACGACACCAGCACAAGCTTTCCATTTGAAAATGTGTCCCATCACCGATGAGATTAAATACACACCCCACTTTCTGTAACCACTAGAGAGGTGAAAACAAATTACCATAACAGAAGCTTCGCATACTCATTTCTGAGGTGCCCTTCCCCCAGTAAGAGGTTTCATGTAGGAAAACATAAAACGTGATTTTGTTCTTAAAAATCAGAAGAAAATACTAGTTTAGTTTTTATTTTAGTTATATTAAATTCCCATGGTTAAGCTACACTTGGGCTATTTTGGAACGGACCTCATTATTTTGAACCACGACCAGATGACAAGAACGATCAATGAGCTGGCCCACCCACTCCCAACTCCACACTAGTTTGAGGACAATTGTCCTTGACGGATATAATGTTGAACACATCCCCTTACACGACGGTTCTTCTGGGAAATCAGGTCTCAAATCTGAAACCCTAGGCTTTATGAGGGAGACCTATCGACCAGGACACCGAGGGCCCTAAAACAAAATACTAATATTTTCAATACTCATTACATTTGCAATATATTCGAATCGCAGGCCTATTACTTTCGTCCCTTTTTTTTCCTTATTTTGGAATATTAACCTCATTAAATTTCATTTTGAGCATCGAAAGACTTCTTTAGATAACTATTTTCTATAAAAAAGAGTTATGAGCATCGCAAATTATTTCTTAGCTTTTCCCCCCTCGTGACTCCCTTTTCGACTAAGTTAAATTTTGCGGGTCACTACTCAATAAAAGGGTGGATAATTAAACTGTATTACTAAGAAAAAATAATTTATTTATAGAATTATAGATGAAAAAAATGTAATTTATATTTATCCACGACATTTCTAATGAATACATATCTCAACCCTAATAATTGTTAATAATAATTTTTCTTGTTACATAAATATGTGTTACAATTTTTTCTTTGAGACAAAAATGTGACTGTCGTTTGTTTCATTTATTAATTAATTTTAAGTATATTTTGAAAACTTAAAATAAATCATTTTCCTAGAGGATCAGATAAACCCAAGAAATCATTCTATGAATGAAATTCTACTATTTTGTCTATAAATTTTGTCTATTTTCTTTTGGTGATAAAATAAAAAACTGTAGATTTTTCATTAAGAACCCTCATGACAAGAATGGATGGATGGAAGAAAAACATTATTTTTTTTAAATCAATGGCTGTATTTTGATTAGGAAGAGTGCATCGTTATTCTTCATGCTCAATTCAGCACTATTTCTTTCTCTCTTTATCAACAAAGGCTCTTTTCTTTAAGAAATGTTGAAGCTATAAAGAATTCACTTGTATTTTTTATTCTTTGAGCATCCTTATAATGTATTCAGGGGGCAAACGTGGAATGATTTGTTGATTAAAGAAATGAATAAAAACTTTTACTTCTCGAAATGTTTGTATTTAATCCCTTTATGCATTCTTCGATTGTGAAAAACACATAATGTATTTCCCCTAAGGCGTAGAATTTGGCATTGCATCTAAGCGTTATCAATATTTATGATTTTTTTCCGAATAACTGATCCCTTGAGTTTTATATTTTTTTCGAGAATTTCCACATGATATGAAAATATATAAGCTTTTGACATTTTAAGAAAGTAAACTATTGTATTAATTTTATATTCTATCATTATTAATATTACATATTTGATTGAAAATATTCAAATAAAAGAATAAATAAATTAGATTACGTTTTTTGAGGGGGGTTCTTTTATTATAATATTTATTAAATTCTATTTACTCACTTCAACGCTTCAAAATTCTTATAAGATTCCTCCTTATTTTTTCAGAATTTTACTGTTGTTTGTAATATTTATTTTATACAATGTATTATTATGTTTTATAACAAGGTATTTTAAAATTTCATTGTATTCCGCTAAATTTTTAGTATTTTAAAATCTACTGTCTGATATTACTTATTATTTATTTGATATTTTCATCTATTTAGTCTTTTTTTGGTTGATATTTTCTACTTCTTATCTAATAGTTAATAATTCTAGCTCTTTTCTACAAGTAAATGATAATAAAAGAAACAATCATTTTTTTAAAAAAAAAAATCCTTGCATTATTTCTTCGATTTTTTATGTGTGTAAAGAAACATATTACAAAACATTATTATTTAATTTTTTGAATAAGGCATATAAATACATTTCAATTATTTACTCTGAACAAAGTTTACAATTCAAATATTACAGTAAACGTTGATATAACAAAACTTTAAGAAATGATTGTAGCGAAGACTATTCGAACTTTCATTTGAAACATCTCATTTCGATTTGATTTTTTAAAAAATAAAGGTAGTAAACTTAATTCTTTCGGTATTTGATGCTGCCTATGTTGCGTTGGAGTAGTTCAAAGTAAGAACTAAGTTGTTGCAAATAATGCGATATGTCTGCTACGATTGGTATATTCTGGAAGCTATCACACAAAGAGTAAAATTAAACAAATATAGTGCAGTTTGATTTTAAAATTACTGAATTCTAGTTCTAACATCATAGAATTTTTTTGATGAACACACTTTGTGTACGCGTTTCTAAAGCGTACACAAAGTACTAACATAAGTTACTGATTTTTAAGAACCAAGCCGGAAATGAGTTCAAAAATTCCAAACGATATTTTTGCGATATTTGTGGTGCAAGATTAATTATTTAAAAATCAGAAATAAAACAATATTTATTTAAACCTAACAGCGCCATCTGAACTTGATATTATTTGATAGAAGCTCATAGCGATATTTTAAATATCAAAGAACATTCTGTCAAGTTATGTGATTTGAATAAATTTTTTTAATTCAGTTAATATGATACTAAAATTATTATTAGTTAAAAAGTTTTTAAAAAGTTATTTAAAAAATTTGAAATGAAGAAAAACATACATATTCTGATAAAACTACAGAATGACTTGATGGAAAAAATCTTGTAAAGTGTAAAATTCCTTAAAGAAATAACTCTGAAAACTAATCAAATAAAAATCCAAAATCCCCCCCCCCCTCAAAAAAATATCTTTCTAAACATTTTTTCAAAAAACATAATTAATAGTTTAAACAGATATGCTTCTTGAAAAAATAAATGCGTTTTTCAGAAATATACTGATAGGTTTTAATCATGTTTTTCACAGAAATGCTCATATCCAATGTAATTTTAAATATATATGAATAACACTTTTGAAGTATTTTCATTTCTAGAAATTCTCCTTCAGGTTCCTTTTGATGTTTATCCTAGAATTTTGAGCCAGCTGTTTCAGCAGAAAAAGAAGTTTTCTGAGAAATTCTATTACAGTAATGTTGAACAGTGATTTTTTTTTCATGTCCAGCAAAGAAATCGAATATTTTTATTTTTATTGTTCAAATTAATCCTTTTATGCAAGTTAAATTAAATTTTTTTAAACTTTTGATGTTTTAAAAACTATAGTTTTTGATATAATGAAAATCCCAGATCTGTTTTAAATATTGTAATTTGAATAAAATTTTAATTAAAAATACATAATTTTTTAACTTATTATTTCTTAGGAGTTTATCTTTCTTTCAGTCTTATTTACGTACAATTCTCGAGCAAAGCAGAGCAATCCTACCATATATAAGAGTTTCAAAAAAGGAAGGATATTTTACTTTTGTTAACTAAAATTAGTAGGAATAGAAAATACCTTAAAAAATATTTTAAGCATTTTTATTCATACTAAAGGGCAATTCTATATTTTTCTGTATTATTTATGAAGAAAATTCGATATTTTGTTTCGTGTATTTCTTTAAAGTTGTAGTTTTGGACACATTAGCAGATGAATTAATTCCGTGGCGACTTTTAAAAATATTTATAGAATTTTGTTAAAAATTCAGTAAATAATGCAAGTTTTACTTGATTGTATCTTGAATATTTAGTTGATTATATATTCACAAATTATTAAAAGACTCGCAAAATAATTTGATAAATGTGAAGAAAATGAATAAAAGTAAATACGCATTATCTGTCCAAATTGTTATATATCTCTAACATTTTAAAGGCATCTTATGAAATCAGATTAATTCATTGCATTTTTTATTTATTTTTATTTATTTTCAAAACTAAATCAATGTTATAAAATATTTTTAAAGTATGAAAAGGCAAATAAATGTAAAGGTAGTAATTTTTTCAATATTTAGCCGTGCCATTTTTAGTCTCTATTAGGATCTCTTCTATTTTTATTATGCTAGTGATGCTTCAATAAACAGTCCATCTCTTCCATCTGCTGATGATGAAAAAGAGGATTTGTTCAAAGCGATTTTATCTGTTATTGACAGTATTAGGAAATATTTATTTTCATCGACTTTCGTCACAAATAGGCTAACATAAGGAATAAATACGAAAAAAGCATTTATCTCTCTATAATGTTCCTTTAAAAATAAGTAGTTGATAACTGGCATCAATTTTCTGTTTCAAAAATTTAGGATTTACAACATGAAGTATGAAACAACTTAATGAATTAAAATTTTTACGAAGGAAATGAATTAAGTCTTTAAAATTCTTAATTTTATGCGCAATCCTGTTGAAAAATATGACGTACCAGAGTATGTAGATGAGTTCTACTTGTTTGTGACTCTTATCGGATTCAGGTATCCCTCCAGTTTACGTAAAAAGAAATATCTTTTGAACATAATACATTAAATTTTAACCTATAAAACTCGACTTTAAAGGATAATGAGTCTTTGTAGGACATGTTACAATGGACAATGGAAACAATTAGGGTTTCAAAAAAGTGGGTCACATAGCAGCCAGGCAAAACGCCACAGGAAAAGAGAATCCGTGTAACTATTCAACATGGTCTCTCCAAACGTCTGCTATTTTCCTCTCTCTCCTCGTTTCAGTTGTATTAATTATCGACTCATTGCTCTGCAGCCTGTTATTCGATAATTGATTGAATGCTGCGTTACTAATTCATATTGTATCCAAGATTTAGTACAACATGCTGTTAATCTTTTGAGTTCCACTCAGCGCTTTTGCTTAGCTGGACTGATCCAATTAAAGCATAAATTAATGAAAACACTCGCTATATAGCTTTATATGACATGGATTTTTGACCTTTTATAACTTCCGGTTAAGGTACAGAAGGTTCTAGAACAATCAAGCCTAACTCGCCTCTTAAATATGTTCTCTTCATAAGTTTCAATTTTAGAGTTTATTTAAAATTATTTGTCAGGTTTTCTGTTTTTAATATATAAATAAATTTTGTTTTTAAATTGCCTTAAAAATATATTTAAGTTAAAATTTGGAAAAACGTATTGAAACTTGAAATATAACAACCTTATGAACTTTATATAACATCACTCATAAATTTTAACATATGCCAGATTTTTTTTATCAAGAAATGATAAAGTACAACAAAAACCTTTGCAAAATATTTAAGAAATTAATGAATACACAAGATGTGAATCAAAAACGATTTTCCTAGTTGTTAATATAAAAAGTCATTAAACTAATACATATTATTAGCATTATAATCGAATAATTAATTTGTGTTTCCAATTCAATGCAAATACGAATTTATACCCAAAATTATAATTTTTCATTTTAATTCTTTTAAATAATACTTTTTAGAAGAACCATTTTAAACTAGATATTATTTTCATTGATGCTTTTCCATCTAATAAATATATAAAAATATCAAAAAATATAAAGCTTTTTTTCTCATATTCTGTTTATTTGACTTTTTGATTTTATCATTTTTTACTGCCTTTTTCTTGATTATTTGACTCCGTTCGCACACAAAAAAAGTGCTTCATCTGAATGAAAGATAATAAGAAAGATAATTGGAAGGGAGAAATTTGCGTGAGTTGTTGACAAGGGAGCGCGTAGTTTTCAGATCAAATTACAGATTTTGCTTTCAGAAAAATGACAGTTAATCATTTCTTCGAGAAGACAATTTCGTCTTTCCAGAATCTGGCATTACGCGTTAGATCCCTGATTAATTTCTGGAGTTAAATTGCTAGAGAAAACAACATTATTGAGATGAGTTGCATTAAATAAGTTTGAATGTCTGAACAAAATCAGAGTAACCATAATAATAAGAACCGAACATTATCTATAAATATTTATTTCTCGGGAACATTTTCTTATTAATTGCAATGCTTCATGACGTATGAAAGTCCTTGAAAGCAAAAGATACCAGCAAGAATAAATCAGACAGATTTTAAGGGGTAATATAAAGAGCAACAAATTAACTAAATTACAGCAAAAATATGTGGTAAAAATATATAAAAAGGATTTCATAATTATACTAATATAAGATAAATAATAAAGGATAAAGATAAAATAATAAAGATAAAAGATATTGGTTTCCTTGTAAAATAATTCAGAAATTGTCAATAGAAGCAAAGTATACACATTTAAAGCAAAATTAAGTAAAATTTAACAAAGGCAATAACACAAAAATGTTTAAGGTTTTATTCAAATATTTTAATATTACTTTATTAAGGCATGGATTGTATGAAATAAAAAAATACATTTAAATTGTTCCAGTATACAAGTGTACAAACATAAAATCTAGGCCATTAAAAAAATGTGCAAAATATATTTAAAATAATTTTTAATTTATTAAAAATAAGAGGAAATTATGAGGAAATAACATTTATATGATAATGAAATTAAGTTTATTTTAAATATATATATATATATATATAATTTAGTCTATAAATAAGAGTATAACAAAGACTTTGATGGAATAATTTAGTTCAAAGCTGTTATTCTTCTAAATTTTAAAATTTGAATCGATTCAGATGTAAAAATTTAATACGCTATCGAAAAACATTTCTTAGTGATAATATGCTCTCCCAAAAGTAACTTCCAGACTTATTTTGCAGTGATAAGTTCAACCTTTAATCTGCCGAAAATTACGAATTTTTGTTTAAATTATGAATCACTAATACTATATGATACATTTAATATGTTTTACAGGTAATATTCTTGTCCAAATTGTTATTAAGTCAAAGAATACGCCATAAAATGCATATTTATAAGGTATAGGAGACAATGGCCAAATCAGATCTCTCCTATTCTAGTTATTTAGGTATTAATATTTTAAATGCAAAAGTTTAAATAAAAAAAGTACACACACACACACACGCACGCACACGCACACACACACACACACACACACACACACACACACACACACACACACACACACGCACACACACACACACACACACACACACACATACACACACACACACACACATGTTTGTATACTTTTTAGGATTGAACTATCATCATTATATATTAAATATGGAATCCACTATCAACATTTTGCATTAAAAATGTATCGTTGTCACATAAATTTAGGATTCCACTGTCAATTTTTTTATTAAAAATGTGGCGCAGTCGAATAAATTATAGGATTCCATTATCATCATTTACAATAAAAAATATATCGTTCTTCGCAAAAGGTTTAGGAATTCAGTATCACGACATATAACAAAATTGTCATTACAAGTATTTTTTTCTGAAGATTTCGAGTTCCGAATTCGAGATTCTCTTATTTAGATTCCAAGTTAACATCAAACTCTGGCGTCATTTTAACTTCTCTTACATTTTGCATAGAAAGTAAACAAGTAAATTAAATACTTAAAATATACTGGATGTTATTATTATCTAGAAAAAAAGGAATATTTAAGTCTGCGAAAAAAAGGATTAAATACAATTAACTCAATAACAAAACAATGTTTCGATTCATTTTTAAAACAATCTTTATTTAATTATGATGACAGACATGTTTTTAAACAATCGATAAATTCTTACTACTACTGATCACTTTTTCTATTTACGCGTATTTATACATAAATAGTTAAATTACTTAAATTAATTATCTTAAATAAAATTTTATCTAATTATTATTCTATATAGCGTTTTCAATTACTTTTAATTCTTTTAAAAATCCTCAATTACATCATTTCAGGAAAATTATATTAGATTTATTTAATTATATACATATATAATTAAATAAATCACATACATACAAGGAAAATTTTTCGCAAACGCTAGTCATTGATGAGCGGTCAGGAAAAAAAAATATTTTGCAAAACAATTTATAATGTAACGTAATACTGTGTCCTAGCACACATGTATTCGAACATGTTTTGTTATTTTAAGCATATAAAAAGTTAAAGAAACTTTTCAAACGAGACATGAGAAAACTGTCAAAGATTGCCAATTACATCCAAAATAATATCAAAATAGTTATTTTAAAAATAAAAGAACAAAACGTAAAAAAGCAATCAATGCGCACAAAGATATGCTAGTAAGTATGTTATATAAGTAAAATTTAGAAAAAGTCACTTTCAATAATTCCCAAATAAGATCAAATTTCGCCATCTGCATTCCTGCATATGTAAGCATGTCATTTTAATTTTGAAGTAACCCTACAAATTTATAACCGATGAAAATAAATTAAACCAAATAAATGTTATTTTACAAACATTTTTCTGCTCAAAGGTTTTTGTTGAGGTTACTTCTTTTTGATCTACGGAATTTCGTATCAATCAAAAATGTTTTGCAATTTTTTTCCTACAAGCACGAAGGAAAACATGATCATAAAACTTCCAATTATCTCTATTTTTTCACCGGGAAAAGATACAAAATAGAATAAAATTTAATTTAAACAGTTTTATTTATTGTGACTATTTATTTGCATAATTCCAATAAATATAACATAAAACAAACCGATGCATTAAATTAATAACTATGCCAAGCAAAAATAGTATTGCTAGCTGAAATAAAATAATGAAGATTCTCATTTTGAAATCATGCTTCTAGATTTGAAAGTAAGAACAGATGAAATATGATAATAATCTGAAGATAGAAAAAAAAATAAATTTCATAAATATATGGATGTATAAATTTTTATTATTACTGAATATATGAAAGAAAATGGGTTTCTCGCAACTCTGAATTATTTGAGTTCTTTTAGAAATTATTAAAAAAAATAGCCCTAGAAAAAAATGTTTTAATGAAAGTATTTATTACTATTGTTTTTCTTTATTTTGTATATTTCTGTTGAAATATAGAACAATTTTGAAAGTTCTAATGATTTCAAACTCAACTTTCCAATAGATTGCGTCATGAGTTCATACACATATAAAAACTTGCAGAAAAGACACTAAAAATGAAATTTACGATAACAAATTTCAAGTTATCATGTGTGAACATTTTTATTTCTTAATAAAATGCATGTATTATATGATAGTCTTATATTGTTTCAAACTGGTTTAAACGGTTAATGACTTAAATTAATTTAGATAATTCGTACAAATTCAGATGATGAAAATTTTCAAAATCAAATTTTAGCTATAGCTGGTGATAACTCTCCAAATATGATAGTTTTTTGCATTATTTTTTTAATAATTTTAAAAGTGAAAATTTGATGCCTCAAAAGTAATAAATTGCCAGTTTGTTGCTTAGCCATTTTAAGGCTTCAAAATTTTCAAACCAAAATAACCACATGTTCTAATAGGATTTAAATAATAGTCCAAACACTTTTTTTTGTTTCAAGTTCTTAAATATTTAACATAAAAATATTTGTACTTTTATTATAAGGTAGATAGCTATTTTCTTTTAATTAAATTTCAGAAACAGACGTTAATGCTTATGTCATTCAGTCACATGTTGGACTTTATTGCGCCTTTTAGCTATGACATGATTTCACTTGGAAGCATCGGAATGGGTGAGTGTGAAATTTATGACATAACGCCTTAAGTTTGTATCATGAGGACATGTATTCACACTACATTTTTAGCTAGTTTACTGAGAATGTTTAGCAAACATCATGCAACAGCACTAGTAATTTTTTCGAATGGAAGAAAAACAACAGTTGAAGATTCCGATTTATATACGTACTTCTAAACCTTAAAAATACTAAAAAAATAAATAATTGACAAGTGATATTTACCCCTCCCCCCCCTTCTTAAAGAACCTACTAACATTTATTTACCTATATCATAAAACTCAAAACATTACATGTACTATTTAAAAAATTTTAAATTCCTGATATTTTAAAAATAATATGAAATTGATTTACAATTGATTAATTTGTGGGAAGAATATGTATTAATGGCATATTCAACTACATTTTTTAGCTATTAAATAATTTTATAATGAAATTAATTTTTAAAAACTATTACTAGCCAGAAAACAATTATATTTTAGATATATAAGGATCGTTAAGTGAAAAAATACATCTTCTTTTTAACCATCGAGAATTTTTAGTTTAATCAATGCATGTCTTTGTATACAAATGGCATTTAACAATGAAAAACTATTCTTAGTTAAAATAATAAAGCTTATTCTAAAATTTCATTTATTATTGAGGAATTCAAAATATCTAAACTAATTTCTTTTAAACTCTTAATTATTATGCATTTTAGTACAACTGGCATCCTGTGCATTATGGTGCAAATTGTATCTTATGTATAATGGTTCAAAACTTCTTTCTTTCAGTATTCATCTTCTATAGAAAAGAGATATGACACTAAAGCTCTGGAAAGACCACATTAATAGATAAGATTCAGAAGTAGCATCAGTAAGACGAAGGAAATGGAAGCCAACCCTGAAAGCTTTATCCGAAGCATACTTACTGAACTTTTATCTATGAAGGCTCTTATCAGAAGAAGCTTTATTATCCCTTCTTTTTTAGTCATAACGAAAACTGCTTTCTTTTGTTACAAAAAAAAAAATAAATAATTTCTGTAAGAAAGGGAGGATGTTCTTATTATTTTTAAGTAAACTTTCCTTTTTCTGAATTTAATCTTTTGTTCTTGTCATATTTGTCCAAGAATCAAGCAAAATTTATGCTTCTTATTTTATAATGAAGTGGAAACATAGCGGATGTCTTTAATAAAAAGGCTTTTGTTGAAAATAAATGAAAGTGTCATACTGTTGTTTTTTTATGACAACTCAGAAAAAAATTAAAGAGGGTATTTTTTATAAAATAAAGAATGTTTATTTTTAATAAATAAGTAATCTTTATATTGATAGTTATTTATCTATTCGAGCAAAAGTTCCTTACCAAACAAGATATTTCATAGATTTTTTAAAAAATATTGATTTTTCCAGATATATTCTGCAATTTTATTAAAACCAAATACACAACATAAAATCAAAAAAAATTCTCCATAGTAAAGAAAAAGGCTATATAAAGTTTTGTAAAAAGAAAAAAAATAATGGAAATATGTTATTTTTTTCTTTTAAACATCAATTTTAGAACAATTGCAAAATGATGCCTTAACTTTAAGATTAAAAAAATAACAATACTTTTAATATGTACTTTGATTTGATTGACAATACTTTGATTTTTGATTCTTCATTCCTTTATTTTATAGAGTTTAATTTATAGAATAAATGTTAATTAAGGGAAATTAATAATCACAAAAATGTTTTCTACATACTCTTGATTTTCTGAATTATCTGTCTTTTGAAAGAATGACATTTACCAAAGTAATAATCCATTGTTAAAGTATAAATTCGTAATGCATACATCTCGTACATTTTTGTGAATTCCACTTTCTCTATTTATGTGATGAATATTTGCTCCATTATTTCAAATATAAAATTAATAATTTACATTATATAATATATATACTTTCTATCTGTTTGTTATATGCAAAAACTAGCTGTAATGAATTTCTATAATTATAGACTTAATATATACACTAACTTCACGGGTTTCTGTCTGTACATTCAGTTCCGTCAATACAAGAATATTGTTATTTTTTGTAATTGGGTTTGAAAAATTATAATCTATATCAACTGAAATTGACAACAAAATAAAAGCTACGTCGAAAATCATCATTGACTATACAGTAAAAGTTAACATTATTAAGACAGTTTATATAAAATTGATAAATTTGAATGGGATTTAATTCCCAAGCTTATACTGATATATTGTCTAGAAAATTTATATTAAAAAATAGTTAATGACATTATGTGAACCTCAGTAGCTGTAAGAAATATATAAATTATCGTTTCACATGTTATTTAGTTAAAAATATTTAACTCTCTGTCACTCATAAAATTATTGAAATGGGTTTTAATTTTACAAGCATTATATTTTAATATTATTTGTAAAAAATATTGTACTGTTTTTTTAATATTATTTGTAAAAATAATATTGTTCTATATCTTTATATTACTTGCTTTAAAATATTTCGATAAATCTTTTAAAAATTAATTTATCTTCTTTCTCAGTATTCTCATTTCAAACTATTTTCAAATTTCAAAATCATCAGTGGAAAAGTTTCAAAAATTGTAAACTAACAAATACTATAAAAATACGTATTGATCACTGCTATGTCTGTTTTTGGAAGATGGCCTCTCAGTATTCTAACAGAAATAAAAAAAAATTCTGTTTTGCTGATAATTCTAATCACTTTGTTTCTGTAATATTAAGAACTAATTAATCATATTTCTTGTGTTTTCTTGTAAAAACAGAAATCACTTAAATATAGGTAATAAAATGAATAAGAAAGCTGAATATATTTAGTTCAGTTCTTTTTCTATTATTCAATTTTTGAAATTAATTGCAAAATTTTGCAGCGGTATTTATCACGCCTCGGACATCACCCAAGAATGTCAGCTAAACATGACCATTAAACTGCCCAAGCATTAGGATTTTGTGACGACCTTATTGTGCCGAGCCAAACTAAAATTTAATGAATACACTAAAGCTGAGAGTTCGCTTTTCAATAACTTTAGCATCATTTATTCCCTTTCTGTGATATGAAGCTTTTGCAATTGAAGCTTTAACAAAAGTTTAATTTATTGAACACGATGAAATATAAAACGACAGACAGTTGTATGTTTAAGGACTAATATGTTTTGAGGAATAGATTAGATTGCTCAAAAACTAAGAAAATCTCGTTCGTATAAAGTTTCAAGCACAAATTTGAGATAGTACCAATTAGTATAACGTCAGAAACATGCATAGAAATTTATTTTAGGTAGAATTTTGAGCCTGCATTAATCTGTTTAATTTTATAATTTTATACATATACTAAAATTTAAATAATATCTTAAATTTATTGATTATTTAAGATTAATTGGTTTTTACTGCAATAATACATGTTTTTTAGTTTGGAAGTTCAGCTTTTAGTTTTAGTTTTAATTTTCTTTTGTTTACATTTTATATATTGTTCGAAAACAATAGGGCCGGAAAAATAGGAACGGAAATTAAATAAATGTTTCTTAATTTTGATTCTTCGAAATATGAAAAAATTGTTTGATAATAAATTATTTGCTGTATTAAATGAAACTATTTTATTGAAGACAATCATTATAAATATAATTATAAAAACGAGTTTTTAATTAGAAAGCTTTAATTTTATTTCTAATGTAATAAGATTTGTTAATGTTTTTTTTTTAAAATCAAAATAGTGCTTTGTAAACTAAGTTCTGATGTAATAATAATAAAAAGCATTACTTACAGTATACATGTGTTTATATAAAGAAATTTTAACATTCATTTTACTATATCACATAAACAAATTAAATGGAAAAAAGTGTACATGATAATTTTTTTAAACACTAAAAAGTAATTCCTTATTACAATTGTTTAAAAACTATAAGTAATTTGAGAATTTCCTATTATTATATTATTTAGTATCATGATTAATTATTTCAATTTTGAAATACTTCTGTTGCAGCTTCCTCTTTACAGTTCCTAATATAAAATATAAAATTAATTTATATATTATTTATTTACATATGTTGTTATTGTTTCTTATGACGCTATGGACAAATCCGCTGAGGTATTTAGCGATTTAAGCCTAAATTTATTTTATAGTCGCTCCAACTATGGTTAAGATTACGACTTTTTCTACTCACTCATCACATTACCTTGGACAGCCTCTTTTTGCAGGGGGGGGCGGGGGGTGAGGAGTCAGAAGCACACATTTTACAGATAGAACACAGAACAACCATGCGCGAACCGGGAGTACCAGATCAAGGGTAAGACGCGCTATCCGTATGGCAGGACACCGGCACTTATATATATAAATTATATAATCGGAAAGTTATAAATATACATCTTAGAAACTAAGAAATTCGTTTATTTTCTGAAACCTGGAATGAAACATAAAGAATTTATAAAATATCATTATAACCAATTTCTTAAATCAAATTAAATTTTTAGAATAAATCGTATAAACTATTCAATATAACATTTATACCGGATGGTTTTGAAACGTAAATTTTGTTGTAAAATTTTATTTTACACTTTACTTCTGGTACCATTTATAAAATTTACACCTTATACAATTTGAAAATTTGTCAAAAATATAATAAAATAATTTTATTTAAACTCTGACAAGTAATATAATTTCTTAATTTCCAAATGTACTTAACAGAATTAAGAATTCAAATATAACTGAAACCCTTAATTAGTATTTTTGTAAAATTAAAACAAAAGCAATTTCCTCTATAGCCAAGAAAATAAGAGAATGAAAGTATTTTTTTAAAGTATGCATTTAGATGGAAAAAAATGCAGTTCCTTTAAAACTTTAATTATTGATTAAATATTCTTAATTCTTTTAAAAATAAAGTATGTTTTTCCTAATATAATTGATTTTAATTAATAACTAAAATTTTCTATTTAAGTCGAATTTTGTTTCAAGCATATAATTTTTTTAAAAATAATTACAAAGAAATTCTTTTATTTAAGCTCAAATTCCTATTATTCTTTATTCTAAACTTAGTTTAACAACAGACTTTAAACTTTTTTTGTACTCATTTCAGTGCAGCTGTTGATGACAGCTTATTTCTTACTTTGCTGAACAATAAAAGATCTGGCAAAAGTTATACAACAGTTTACTAGCTATGTCAACGGTTTAAAAGCAATTCTTTCTTTTCCAAAGGATATAGAAGTTATGATGTATAAATAAAGCATTATTTAACTCCTTTATTTCAACAAAAGCAGCAATTTCGGCAATATTCTGAAAGGAAAATCAGTTACAGCTTTCAAGTGGAGTTCATCTGATGGGAATTTACGCCTAGTACCCACTATCTTTCTTGTGTTCTAGTAAATTGAAATCTAAACAGAAATAATAAATAATGTTCATTTATATTTTAATCGTTTGTTAAAGAGAAGCACTCAGAAAATCTTTAACTTTTAATAAATCGTCAGTTCTGTATCATATTCACAGAAGTAAAGTTTAGTTAAAGTTTGAAAAATGATGTACAGAGAATGTACATAAAATACTGAGAATACAGTCTGTCCAACAGGAAATCGTGCAATTTAGAAGAATCATTATCATTTTTGCCACTTGAAACATATTCTTAAATTAAAATTTTACTAATTGTTTGTAAAATATTAATTTTTATGCATTTAAATGTGACGGTTCCTACATAAATAAAAGGTAAACGCAGGTATTTTCTTTCCGTACAAAATATCGAAGATTATAAAAACATTTGGTGTTTTACAGTTCTATATAAGAAATAGTTGAATTTTTTCCATTACATCATACAAATTTAAGTTGTGTGACAGAGTAGTGAATTTCTTTTGCTTAGTAAACTTTTCTATTCACAATCATTTTTTAGACTGGAGATAAGGTCTTACCTTTATAAAAGGTGCATTGAAATTAACTCAAGACTTGAATTTGCCACCAATCGTACAGTAAGATTCTAGCAATCCATTTATGCCAAATTTATGTTTTATACCCCCATGGCTACAAAAAACCCATCTGACAGCTGATAGTTTAGGTTAGTGAAAATGGAGCTTTACATGTTTAAAAAAATGTGTCTGCTCAATATCTGAATTAAAAATTGTTCACTTTAAATTGTTAAATTTTTATTCAATCTTAATACAGGATTGTGTTATATATTTAATACCACATGGGGCTGAGAGACTCCATGATTTTCCATTCACAAACGCCTTCTTTTGCCGTGTCCGTTTTGCATAAATGGGCTGAATTGATACAGCGACTAATTTTCTTCGTCAATGTATGCCTTCCTCTAGGCATAGACATTTTACTTCAAACAATCTCATAAAAAGAAATAAATCACATGATCTAGAGGACTTATTCTCACATTTTCGAGTTGCGGCCATCAGACTTTCATTATTTGTTAAATATTATTCAACAATGAGAATTTGTTAGTCTATCGTGTAACACTCCATTTTTACTGAACCTAAAGTATCAGCTTTCAATTGGGATTTTTAATAGGGTTAAGTTCAGAGTTAATTATGGAACACCTTTTATTTCGTTTTGATATAACAGTATTGGGGAAAGAATAAGTTTTATGTTTTAGCATCCAAATGATTGAAAAATTATGTTTGTAAAAATTTAAGAAGGAAGATTAAAATTAATCGCTAATAAGCTTTTGAAATTATAACTTAAGCTTTTGAATTTATCATCCTTTGTTAAGACGATTATAAACTATTCGTGCCATCCACAAGATTAGATCTTTAGCAATATCATGTTCAATTATAAATAAATATATCGCTATTATATCATTTGAAAACTCTTGGAAAGAATATCCACTCCAGTGGTTTCCCTTCAGCTTTTGACAGTAATTATATGAGGGTTATTTCATCACAACAATTGCAATTAATTCTCGAAATAGAACCCTCTGGTAATTCATTCGCCGATATTGCTAAAATATCGACTAAATGAAGTGTTAGTTAATAAATAAAGGATCATATCCTTCTTATTAAAACTTTTATATGTCAAAAGATTCCGACAAGATTCTTTTTATTGATTGATCAAGATATCATTATACCAATATAATAAGTATTATTCCTTTTTATATCATATTGATACCATTGCTATTATAATTTTTTTGCTATTATAATAACAAATTCAGTCATTAGGGAATACATACTTTTACTTCCATCAATATAAATATTTAAATGATAAACATTAGAAGAAATAAGGCAATTAAGAATTTTTTTTAAATTGGGTTTTTAAAACTATTGCTCAAGTATCACTGATGGAGTATTACATTAGTTTTAGTGACACAATTTTTAGCCGAACATTTAGATAGATTTAAAAAAATTAAAGGAAAAAGATATTTCTAAACATTTTGGTTTAGTATATATTGTTCAAATGTGTTTATTTTAACATATATTTTTCCTTTATAAAATGATGACTATATTGGCAGTCATATTTAAAGAAAAATAGTAAAAATTTTGAAACAAGTTGCAGGCTTTTTCAAGAATTTAGGTAAGTGAATCATAGAATCGTTACACATCACTTTTTATATGGTTGATTTGAATCGACATATGAGCAATTTTAAAACCAATCAATAGGCCCATTAACACTCATTAAGCCGGCTTGCTGGCACAGAGGTAGCGCGTCTTCCTCGTATTCTGGAAGTCCCGGATTTGAGTCCCGGTTCGGGCATGGTTGTTCTTCTGTGTGCTATCTTTGAGATGTGTGAATGTGCCCCCTGTAAAAAGGGGTTGTGCAGGCGAATGTGTTGAGTGTGTAGCAAAGTCGTACTCTTGACCCTAGTTGGCGCTACTCAAATACAAGAGACGCTTCATTCGGCTTAATCTGCTGCTGGGTCAGCGGCGGGCTTGTCCATGACAAGTGCCATTTGACACAATAACAACAACACTCATTAAACCGTAATTATAAGATTCTCTGTTGAATTTTAATATGCATTATTTACTACAGTGCAATGTATCTATCTATCTATTTATCTATATCTATATCTATCTATATCTATATATATATATGCCATTGCTCTCAAAATACAAGTTGTGCCTTTCTACAGAAAAAAAAATCTTGTCAAAAGGTGAAAAAAAATCCCTTTCATATTTGCTCTGCTAGAATCTAGATGTTTCTATTTGTAAGAAAGAATACATTTTGTTACAGCAGTCACTTTGTCTTTCTGTTCAGTAAAGAATTGTTTTGTCTTTTAATAATCAGCTGTATTTCTTAACGATTTTTTTTTTATTTTCGAAAATGAAGAAAGAGCATTCTCTTGAAATAAGGCTTAATGGAAGTTAGCAATCATTGGTCCTAAGATCTTTTAGAAAATTGATATTTTTATTTCTCTGCTTTTCTGGCAGTGATCAATAGTTTTGTTTTGTAACCTTAAGAACAAAATGTTTTGCGATCATTTAAGTTCCTTCAAGAGTTTTTGGAATAAAATATAGAAACAAAATACACTAAAAAATCCAGTTTAAGTGAGTAAAAAATAATTATTATATCGATAATGAAACTTAAAAAAATATGTAAGAGAAATATAACTTCCAATAATTTTTTTTTATTTATTCTCATGGAAAACCTGAAAAAAATCGAAACGATTGAGAATATGTTTTTTTTTAATTATAGGACTAAATTCTTCAAGATTTAATCTATAATTATATTCAAACAAAAGAAGCTAAATTTTATGTGTTAAAGAGCAAATCTATGTGCTAAAAACTTATATTTATGAGTACCAGTTTCTATATTAAAACATGAAAAGGCATAAATGAAGAATATCTTACAGTCTTATTATTTTCTAACTATCTTACTAAATTATTTATTATAATATTTAAATTATCATTAAGATGATTGAAATTCTAGAATTTTTTTAAATGATTATGTACAATTTAGGAGATGACCTTATTTTATAATTTAAGTTGTAAAAGTTAGATGTTTTTATCTGTTTGAAATTTAACAACTTAACTGTTTTGAAATCGTAGTGTTCGGGTATATATAAAAACTGTCTTTTGTAGTTTTTAAACAATTCAAGAGAAAATGTTTTAATTAATAGTAAAATCATACTAATTAAGTCTTTTCCTATTAAACCAATTGATTTTTTTGATTAAAAAAATCTTTTTAAAGGTATGAAGACTTTCTGCAATACTTTATTTATTAGATTGCTTTTAAGTAATTAGTAAATTGATCCCTAAAGGGAGCACATTTAAATCTTTAAAACGGATTTGTGGCCAGTTCATTTGTGTTAACTCGGCCAAATGCTCAAGTGTTTCTCCCTTTTCCTTTTTGAAGTCAATTGGATTACTTCAGAGAAAAAGTGGAAACAAGAAAAGGTTACTTTTAATTTTCAAAAAAAAAAAAGTACTCAATGAAAATGTAATTTTTTTCTTCAACTAGAAAGGAGATAAAATATTCAGAAACGAATATGATTCGTCTAAAAATTCTAAATTTCACTAAAATTGACAAAAACCTTATATTTCCATGCCGTTAAATTAATTCAATTAACTAGTTTTTTACAGATGTAGCATTTTCATGAACGATTTTTTTCACTTTTAGAGCTCTAAAATTGCGCATTATTAAACATAATATAGCTCATGAATATATAAAAAATATCGCTCAATTACCAGTTTATCCCCATCTGATATTTCAGAAAACATATTTTGAAAATGAATAATATTTTTGAACAGAGGTCAAATAATTCGAATAAGCCCTATAATATGAATTAAATGAATTAACAGGAACTTTTTCTGAGCAAACAATTTCTATTGGCTTTGATTTCAGTTTTGTAACTAAGCAAAGTTTTAACTTCAGGGAAATTATATTGCCAGAAAAGATTATTTCAAATCAAACTTTATTAAATTTT
>JAOUZG010034239.1:849954-865760 GCA_026289955.1 Argiope argentata | reverse complement strand
CTTTCGCTTAACGAAAGGTACGTAGAAGAGAAAGAATTGTTTAATATATCGACTTAACATTTTCTTGATACGGGGTAAATTGATAGTTTCTTGTCTTTGTTTATTATAATAATCATAGAGGGCATTCCATCTTTCTTCAGAAAGATTATTTCTGAGAATTTCTTTCTAAGATTTTATTTTCCTTTCGAAAACAATTTTAGTCTTCTTCGATTTTTATTTTTCCCCGTTTAAAATAATTACTGAAATCCATCAAAAGAAATACTTCTGTTAAACTTGAAATACTTCTAAGAAAACAATTTCTAGAAAAAATAACTGTTGAATGAGAGATTCTAGCTAGATATGAACAATTTGAGCGTACTTAATCCAACATGACATTTGGAGCAACGATTAGATTTTCCTCTTTTAGGAATTAATGTTATTTCGGGAAAAGTTCTTAACAGCAGATGTGAAAAAATGAATTCTTTTTTAGTTGTTGTGCTACCATTATTTTACGAAGAATTTTGAGCTCTATAAATTCATTAATTATTTCCTGGAAAATTTTATGTTCGAATTTTAATGGAACAAATTAATCAGCAAATGTTCTTCAGTTTATGTTGGCGTGTTTTAAACCTTTAAGAATTTTTTACATGACTGATATCAATAAAAATGTGAATGGTTATGTTAATTGGGTGAAAAAAAAACAATAAAATGTTATTTATTTCATTGCAGATATACTATTTGAAAATTCAGTTATTTATACATATTTTATGGAAATGTTTTTAAAAAGTATAAAACAATAAAATCTTAACATTAATCACAAAATATATCATATATATTTAAACAACCATTGGAATTAATAATGCACATCGTTAATAATAGACAGATAATAATATCTCCAAAGTTTAAGCATACGCTTCTTTAAAAAAATGGGGAAGGTCACTGGTTTTCAGATTAGTTTCAAAATCTTTGTCATTAGTATTTTAGACCTCATAATGTAGTAAAGAAAACTACATTATAGATAATGGTAAAAGGAAATGATACAGAGGAATATTATCAATAGAGGGATTAATGGATACAAAGGCTAGTACTTAGTAATGAATTAATTATTAATGGCTGAAATTATTATAGCCATGCTTAAAATAGGGGAAAATATTTCGGGCACAAGCAACTAATTATTTGGAAATTACTGATACATTCTATGTATGAAAAATAAGGCTTGTTCAAAGCGATTTCACTGATAGAAAAAGGACTGTAACTTCATTAAAAGGAACTAAAAAGTCAGTAATAATACAAAAGTGTTTTTTTTTAATTTTGTTTGCGTATCGAATAATTATTCTTTGTGACTTTTCGTTGCCCCATAGTACTCTGTTACTCTGTAGATAATACGAACAATAATTGCAATTACTAACGATCGTTTGTTATAACCAAATCTTGTGGTTATCTGAAACTTCTGAAATTGCATCTTATGTTTTCTATTTATTAGGAAAAGACCATAAGATCAGATTTAATACTTATTTTTGGATTAATTATTGATAGCTGAAATTATTATACTCATGTTTTAAATATGGTAAAATATTTAAGACTTAAGCAATTATACAATTCAAAACTCACGTAAAGAGTACTATGAATAAAAATGAAACCGATGCCCTTGAATGTTTCTATGTGGAGATGGAAAATGACATTTATTTTAAAAAAAGGAATAAAATTTAAAACTTCAGTCTACGTTGAGATAAATTTTAAAGTATCTTTGATGTTCTTGCTCAAGTTGCAAGAACTTCATAAAGAGTTATATTCTTGGGAAGCATATTTTTTATTTATGTTTTATCATAAAAAAAACATTTGTTCAAAATATTTATGCACAATTTATTAGCAGTCTTCCAAATTAAATCACTCCAGTAAAATTAGTTATTCGAAGGGGAATTGAACTACACACTCACACACACACACACAAATCGAAGCAACGAAGAAGGAGTTGACCGATTGAGACGAAAATTAGAGGATAGGTAGATAATGTACAGAATAGTAAATGATTAAAATCGCAGAACATTTGAAAAAGTTATTTCAAAATCAAATTAACAAGTTCAATAGGGTTTTAACTCGCCTCTAGCCTAGATACAGGCGTCATACGGCGTGGCATAGACATATAAAGCTTCCGGATGGTCTACCGCGAAATGTCCTGCCAAATCCTCCCCCCATTATCGAACGAGGTCATCAACATTCCTTGGAAGATGCATTTGCCTTCCCATCATATCCCAGACATGCTCGATAAGAGAGGTATCTGGCGATCTGGCAGGCCAAGGAAGTGTTTGACAAGCTTGCACACAGTTCATAGCAACGCGTGCCGTATGTGGCAGATATGATAATATGTATTCACCCGCTGAAAAACCAGCCAAGGTTCTGCAAAAGGAACGGTAGCAAATCAGGTTTTAGGGTGTTGTCGACGTTCCTCTAACTGTACCTCTAAGGACGACCAAAGAAGTCCGGCTATCAAGGGAAATGGCAACCCAGACCATAATGCTTTGTTGAGGGCCGGTGTGGCTTGCAATAGTGAAAGCAGGATCTCCCCTCTGCCGTGGGAGGGGGGCTCCAAACATGTCTTCGATGATCGTCAGGCCACATTTGGAAGTGTAATTCGTCGCTAAAGACTATACGTCAACAGCCAGCATCATTTAAACCTGATCGAGCAATGCACCTCCGTAATCTGGGTCGGCAGTGTGCAGGCGTGAGTGGCATGTGGCGTAATGGTCAGCGCGAGCATAGATTTCGTGTCTCAATCGTCTGTGAATGGTCCTGGTGGAAACTGGTGTTTGGGTTGAACGTCTGATGGTTAATAGAGAAGAAGAAGGCGCTTTGACAGCTGATCGTACAATCACTCCGTCCTCACGATCCGTTGTGGCCCTATGTCGACCGCTACCATCCTGACGCTGAACTCTGCCATTTTCCACCCATCCTTGCCAGCATCTTCGAATCGCCCCATCGCTTCGACTCAAATGATGAGCGATTCTCCGATTTGTCCAACCGGCCTCTTTAAATCCAATGATACGACCTCTGTCAAACTTTGACAGTTACTCTTAATGAGCACGAATACTGCGGCGAGGCATTTTTTTAAGTTGTTGAAAAGTAATATAAATCGAAAGTTTCAACTGTTGAAGAACTGCTCCTTATATATATAAATATCTTTCTTATATATATCTGGAGATCAAACTATTCATTCATTGGACACCGAAATTTAATCATTTGTATATCTGGTCAAAACACTCATGCATACGAAATTTCAAAACAATCGGAGGATTGCTTCTTGGTGCTTTGGGTTTTTTTTTTGTTATTGAGTATATATAATTTGATCCCGCACATGTGAAATATTCTTGAATTTTAATTACTTTTATGCTAAATTGTATTTTATATTTCAATTATATTTCCTAAACATTGCATTTAACCATAAATCTCTTATCTCTTCACGAATTATGGTTTCTTCTTTAGAACCAATAACCATAATAATAGAACCATAACCAATAAAAAATCTGACGATGATGTTATTTCGTTTACTTTTTTTCCTCTAAAAAATACACTTTCTTTAGGCAAATGTGATGCTAGATATCGGGCAGATATGATAATATGTAGCTAATGATCAAATACAATATTCCTAGTGAAATTTGAAATAAGATAAGAAAGTGATGCTTTTTTATAATAAAAAGAATAAATCATCTAAAATTTTAGGTATATTATTATCTTCTATATTAGGCTTTACTGCATTGACTATCGATTTCTATAAACTGTAATAAAATTATCTATATACTGAAGAAAGCCAGAGATAAACTGATGAATATAATATTTTATTTACTCATGAGACAGTTTATTGGCTATTCGACATTAATAGAAATAGTGTCACTATTTAATCATGTTTTAAGAGAAAGAAAAAAAAACACTTGTATTCTACGATTCAAGCAGTTATTATTTTCCAAATGTGTTCTTATTTTTAACTCTTATTTCTTCTTTCTATCTTAACTCCTTTTTTCTGTCAAAAAGAAATATAAAATAAATTTTGGACTAGAATTCAAGAAGAGAATATTAAATTCCTAAATTTCGATAGTTTAAATAGTTTTTAAATTATTCATGAAAATAATTTTCTACAAAATATTACTTTTGCTTTATGGTACTAAAACTATTTACGATAATTAACTGTGATCAATGAAGTTCTAGGGTTTAATTAGTATTATTAAAATTGAATTTTGAAATTCTGAAATTAAATTTTAAAAAAAGGAGAAATTATTTATATCTCTATTTATATTAACAATTTCCATAGACTCAGTTGTTAGAAGCGTTAAAAATGTATATTTGATGTTCTGTTTAGTTATATTTTCTTAGAAAAGAAGTAGGCAATACTCTTTTCAGAAAGTTCATAGCTTTTTTTTTCTGTAGCAATGAATAATAAAATGTACTTATTGGTCAAAGTATCCCATTTTGATGTTTCTTTCATATATATATAATTTCCACAAAGAATAATAATGATTCCTAAAAGACATCTGCCCTGACTTTATAACAAAAAAAGAAAGAAAAAGAAGAGAGTGAGTTTCTGTTGAGAAGAAAAAATGAGACTTATTTTTATTATCACAAAATCGTCTGAAATATTTAAGCTATCAATATATGATAATGTTGGATTCAAGATGAACAAGTCTAGACTTTTTTTAGATTTTCTGAGTCAAAGAAGTAGTTGAAAGGAGAAACGACACCTTTAAATGATTCATTAATGGAAACAATAAAAAAATCATATAATATATCAATATTTTTGTATAAAATACTATACAATATCTTTTTCCATGGAAAATTTATTTTCTGTAAGATTTATAATCTTGAAAGGGATGCATTAAAGTCATTTGTGAGTTGGACGCTAGAAAATTTTGAAAGAAAGTAATTCTGTTTTGACTTTGTAACTACTAAATGATTATATTTGTAAAATAATTTATATCATTCATTTCATTATAACTTATATTGCATTTTAATGATCATTATAAATGAGTGAATTATAGAGAACCTTCTAACCTTATATACATTTAAAAAACTATAAATACTGGTACATCATCTTAAAATTCTATAGAGCCTTTTAAGAACAAGTAGAAGGGAGCCAAAATAAAATGCCATGAGCAGGAACATCTTAAATTCAGGCAGTTCACAAACCTAGGCCTGAGAAATGTGGTAAGGTCTCTTCAAAACATCCCGTTCTAAGGCACTTCTGAGGATTTAGATAATCAGTGGAAATGCATAAAGTCAGAAGAATATTTCTGGAGACACTCGTAAGAATGTGAGGTATGGCATTGTTCTGCCACATTGTCAAAATTCATTGAAATGCAAACTGGAAATGAATGGATGTAGGATTACGGGTCTTGTCACTAATAAGAATCATCCTTTGGCATATCAGAGATTATATCAATTCATCAATTTTAGTTAAATATTCCTGATACTTTAACATTTAAAACAAACAAAAAAGCGTTTTTCATTGCGCGTAAAACTTGAGTGAATTATTAAACATTGGAAATCATAATTCTGCATGTAGTATATAGGAACATGATATTGTTTTCATTCGGGTTTTTTGAACAATTGAAACTGGAAACCACGAAGGCTATGAACAAAACATAAATGAAAATATTCATCAACATATTTTAATTGCATTTTTTACCTTATTGTCTTATTATTTTGTATACTTCTTTGAAAGCATATGTATTTTTAAACGGTTGACATGCTTTAATCAATATGCAATAATATATTGCGCGTTCTTCTTGGAAATAGGTGAGTTTTTCAACGGTTGATGTGGTACTAAGATATCATAGCTATTATTTCTTCTTAAAATTAGTCTAGCTCCAAAACGTTTGGTAGCTTAAAAAACTGAAAATGAATGTTTAAAAAAATATCACACACACACACACACACACACACACACACACACACACACACACACCACATGTCAAAAGATTAACCGAATTTTCTGGCCAAATTTGGGGTACCATCATGCCAGTTTCGCTCGATTTAATATACGTATATTTATATATAATTTAATTTAAATGTAGTTTCTTATGAGGTGTAAATTAATCTGCAAGTTTTTTTAAATTGCAAACTATTTTGACTTTTTATAAAAGTCATCTTATTAAAACGCAATTAAAAAAATGAAATTGGAAATGCGAATGAAAGGTATATTACAACTTTTTAAATTATAAAAATGTATAATAATATTACAAAATATTCCAATTTTTTTGCTGTTATTATTGAGTTATTCTGTTACTGTTATTATTGACATTTTCTCGTTGAATCCAAATAAATTTTCTCTTGAGAATTTAAAATGGAGATATGGATATCTTCAGTTTTAGTTCGATTTTCTTTGTTTGAGGTTTAAAGATGGAATGTTGGGTTAATTTCGGTGAACTCTTTTATTTATTAATTATTTTTTGACTGTATATATTCTGAATGCAAGTTTCGGAAATAAAAATTGAAAATTGGCAATCATATTCAAGTTTCATATTTTCTTCCCTGCTGATAAGCAGATTATTGTTGCCATCTTGAAGAATGTTCAGTAGGTAGATACAAGATTCCGTGCATTGAACTTTGGATTCTCTTGTTATCTTTGATCACAAAATCCTTTCCTTGTTGCCTTTTTTATTGATAAATAATCTATATAATTGCATTAGAAAGTGCTCTAGTAATTTTCCCTACAGGTTTACATTAAATGTGCTGAAGCATTGTATGATTATTCTCACCTTTTTACAACTGCTTTTAATATATTATCGTTCCATTGTATGATTCTGAAATTTTAAAATTGCATACATTTATTTTGCTTTATTATATTTTGATATTTTTATCCTGCTTCAAATGTTTTTTATATTCTTGTGAATAAGCTTTATTATAATAATTCACATACTAAATAATATATTTGGCGCAGTATGGCCAAGTACAGCTCGAATAAATACCACTGATATAATCTAACGCAAATTGTCTAGATTTCCTTTTATGCAGGAAACAAACGTAAAGTTTCAAGAAAGGTACAAATTGTCAGCTCATTTCCTTGTATCGATGTCAAAATGAAGGAAAATTGTTTTGATTTCGATTGATAGGATGTCTTGTTTTATAATATATGTTAAGAACTCATGTAATCATCAATTCATGTTTAATTTCAAAACAATGCCATATTAAAAGATTTTTTTTAACTACCCCTCTTTTACAAACGATTTGATGACTATATCGACACTTAATATTCATAACTAAAGTAAGTGACATGACTTTACTGCTTAAGCAGTCACTTAAATACATTTAAAAACTTTCTAGAAATACTCAAATGAAGTAATTTAAATAACTTTATATAAACTGGAATAAATGAAATAAATTTGGATAAATTGGAATTTCTTTTTGCTAATTTTAGAAATTTAACACAGATTATGCAGACAATAGAAAACCAAAAGTCTCTAATTTGCTATATTTACAGATTGTAAGATTGTGCAAGTTGTAATCAATTTGACCATAGTTTTGTCTGTTTCCCTTTCAAAGAAACAAGGCAAAAATTATAAAATTTCACAGTTTTCTTAAGAAATATTTTATGCATTATTATTTACACTAATATATGAAGTTCAATGTTTAGAAAATAATTCGAATAAATTTCAAAACAACATGAGAATTTGAAATATTGAATTCTTAATTTTTTGCTATCTACAATGATGAAATTGCATGTAATAGACAGGAAAGTCTTCAAGCCAAATGTTATAAAATTGATGTAAAATGTTTTTGAAACTGAAATTCAGTTAGATTTCCTTGTAGAGGATAATGAATGTCTCTAATTAATTCTATAAGCTCCTTTACTGGCATTTCGAATTCCTGTATCATGTTACGCAGAGCAATCAACTCATTAGCAGCATTTTCATTATTTTTGGTTCAGTAATACACCAAGTTACATCTGACCATACAGTCTGTTTTGGCATTCATTAACTGAGCAAAATCTACAGCATTTAATCGAAATGTAATAATAGCTTTTAAAAATAGACTGTTTAAGTCATACTAGCAGTAAAATTCAAAGTCTAATCCTTAACTTTTAGCAAAAATAAGTTGTTTAAGAAATAATAGCTGTAAATTCCGAACCCTAACCATACATTTCAGTAAAATAAGTAAATACAATTGTTTCGCCTTTTATGCATTTAAAAAAACATGATTTTTGATAATCAAATAATATTTTTAATTAATAGAGACACTATAATGTGACATGGTATGTAATAAAGTATTAGACGAATTTTTTTAATTTTAAATTTATTCTGTACTTAAAATAGTGAAAATGTATCCCTAATATGAATATATTTTTTTAAAAAAGGCTTATTATTATAAATAAAATATTAAAATGTTTTTGAATGTAAACTAAAAGCACTTAAAAAGTTTAAATTTATATTTGGAAAAAGTTATTATTAATTTAAGTATAAATTTTAAAGTTATATTTAGAAATTGGAACAAGAATTTTATTTGTTAGCTGAATATCGTAATTTTGACATATATAAATATATAAATTTGGATAATGTTAATAATCTATTTAAGTAATATAATCAACTATACATTTATATTGAAATCAAATTTTAAAATATTATCTATAACTGTTTCCTTTTCAAACTGTATTTTTCATCAAACTTTAAATTAAAATAATTTTTAAAGAAAATTCATAAATATTAAACTTTAAGGAAAACTTTATCGTTGTACGTATAGATAATAGTTGGTTAAAATTTGATGCCAAAAATGCATACTATAATATTTATTAATAAAACTTAAACAAAAAAATGTCTTCAAGCACAAATTTCATTATACTTTGGCAATAATTTAGTGATGGTTTGTAAACATTCTAAATTAATAGGGAAATTATTTAAGTTCATTTAAACAACAAGTAGGAATCCCCTTCTGATACATTTAAAGATAATTAGAACTAAGCTGACATTAGGTAATAATACGTTTTCTTTTCATTAATATATAAGACATTTTGGAAATTAATAACGAGATTTCTTACTTCTTAAAAATCCATTCATCAGTTGAAAGTTGCTTAAATTGAAAATTGAATTATTTCGAAATATTATTTTTCATTTTAACTTCCGAATTAATAAATTTATTCTTTACAAACTTTTTGCATTTTATGATTACTTCTTAGTCTTATTTCATCGTTAAGGGAGATCTTTAAGGGAGCCATGATCGCTAAGGGAAAATTTTATTTCCTCCAAATTAATAATCTACCAACTGTTTTTTCAACTTCTTCTGTTATTTAAAATTCACTAATTACGGTTACCAAAAGATATTTACCGAATAACGATTCCTAACGCAATTCCTAAAACAATTGCAGCATATTATCGTTTGGAATTATGAAATTTCCGAACTTCCTTTTTTCAAATTTTAAATCTTCGATAATGGATTAAGTTAATTTTTTCCGTAATTATTATGAAAGTCCTGTTAAAAAGGTGATGATTAGTAGAGTGTAAAAAAGTACTAACGAGCTCCAACTGGAGGTGGAAGAAATAACGAAAGAAAGATCCAATTTAAAATATAATTTACCTAAGCTTCATTTTAAATTGCCTTTTTCCGGAAGTCAGTACTGATGACAATTAAGAAGTTTTTTTTTAAATTATTGACTGATTGCAAGAAATTCAAGATGATATTGAAATTTTTACCTGATTTCCATTTATTTGCATTAAATAATTTGTTTTAAAATTAATTACAATTCACATAATCATAACTATATTTATAATGATAGTAATTAATTTGAATATTTTTGAAATATAATTGAAATATTCAAATAACAAACAATAATATTATTCAAATGTATGGGATCAAATAATACAAAATAGTATTAGAATACTGCAGGATGATATAAAAATGTAAAATATTTTATGTTAATAATATTGATCGAAATAACTAAAATAAATAGTCTGATTTCTAAAAAATGAGATTGAGAATTTTTCTAAATGTTTAAAATTAAAGAAGTTTAAGAAATATTCATCAAATAGTGATTTGCATATAAGGCTCAAAAGTCAAAGCTTATATTTTTTCTTAGAAATATATAAAATAAACCAATATCAAAAAATATATTATCAATTTTTAAAATTGGTCTACTTTAGTATGATGCATGATTGCCAATAAATTTATTGCTGATAACATTAATAAATATAACAAAAAAACAAAGCAAATAATTTGAATATTTATATAATATAATAGAATAATAGAATCGAATAATATAAAAAAATTCGGAATGTTGTATAATATTATAAAATGATTCAAAGTATTGTAAATTAATATTAATGATTATAAAAGAAATCAATAAATATACTGATTTCTAAATATTCATTCATTTATGAAATCAATATTCATTTTATGAAATTGCGAATTTTCTAAAAATTGAAAATTGGGAAAAAAATTAAAGAAACATTCATCAATCAAAACTTCATATGTTAGGCCCAAAAGCTAAGATTTATATTTAGGAAATAATATAAAATAAATTTGAACTAAAATATATAATATAGAATTTCATATTTGATCATCTTTAATATGGTTTGTGATAATATTGAGCACTTATAATTTCTGTTTCTTCTGAAATTTTCCTATTTTTTGGAAAATAATGATTGTATTTTATAAAAGTATTGTCAATAGAAAGTTAATTTATAAACTTAATAAAACAATCATTTAATTTTATCTCGAGCATATTAGGAAATTAATTTGTTAATATAAAGCAGTATGACATATAACTTACTTATTTCCTATATCATCAATGCAAATACTTGCCTTACATTGCACACCAACTTCACATAATTCAATCTATCTAGGTGACATAAATAAATCTTGAAATTGAATTGGTGTATTGTATTTACATTCATCAAATAATCATGAGCTGACATCACTGAGAATTGAGTTCGAATATTGTTTACTGAAAAGGAGAACTAGAACTGTTTTTGAAGCAGCGAAATATCTGACAGCAGTCATTTTCTCACATACATGGTCTATTCAGAAAATAATAATTAATTTTTTAATGTTTTTGTTATATTCTGCATTTATAATAAATAATTATTATAAAGAAGAGAGAAAAAGAAGAAAAATTAAAGTGACAAGTTGAAGAAAATAATTTTATAAATTTCTTTTTAATTTTCATAATCATAATTACAATTAAAGGCATTAAATCTTTTTCTATAATGTATTGGGTTGTTCGGAAAGTAATTTCGTTTTTCCCGTCAGAGGACTTAATTACGTTTTTTCGAAACCAACTTCACACTTAAGCCGCATAACCATTATATGTCTTGAGAGCTGATATTGCAAGGCTTGTGTGTGAAAAAGTTCTATTAATTCTACGCAGAAGTTTTTGGTTGGTGCCCTTTTAAATATGGAGAGCAATAAGCAGCATTTTCGTCATATTTTACTTTTTTACTTCAGAAAAGGTAAAAATGCTGCCGAAGCGAGAAAAAAATTGACGGATGTGTATGGAGAAGGCGTGTTAACAGTACGCCAGTGCCAGAACTGGTTTGCAAAATTTCGATCCGGCAATTTTGATGTCGAAGATGCACCACGGTCTGGAAGGCCGGTCGAAGCTAACAAAGATGCGATAGAGGCATTAGTTGATGCAAATCGGTGAATAACCACACGAGAGATCGGTGAGAGATTAAATTTGTCGAATTCTACTGTTTATGGCCATTTGAAAGGTATTTTGGAAAGAAAATTTGTGTCGTCGCGTTGACGCGTGTGATTCGCTCCTCAAACGTCAAGAAAATGATCAATTTTTGAAGCGGATTATTACTGGGGACGAAAAATGGGTTGTATACAACAATGTTAAACGCAAGAGGTCATGGAGCAGAAAAGATGACCCGGCTCAAAGCGTGTCAAAAGCTAACATTCACCAAAAAAAGGTGATGCTCTCCATTTGGTGGGATGTCAAAGGAATCGTTTTTTTTAGCTTTTGCCGGACAATACAACGATTCATTCAGAAGTCTATTGTCATCAACTGGACAATTGAATGATTCACTTAAAGAGAAGAGGCCCGAATTAATCAACAGGAAGGGTGTAGTGTTCCATCAGGATAATGCGAGACCTCACACAAGTTTGGTCACTCGCCAAAAACTTTTACAGCTTGAATGGGACGTACTGCAACATCCACCATATTCTCCAGATCTGGCGCCTTCCGGCTACTATTTGTTCCGGTCCCTGCAAAATTTTTTGGATGGCAAAACCTTTACCTCAAATGAAGATGTCAAAAACCACCTGAACCAGTTTTTTGCCAGCAAGGACCAAAACTTTTATGAGAGGGAAATTATGTTACTGCCAGAAAGATGGCAAAAGGTGTTGGACCAGAATGGCCAATATATAATTTAATAAAATATTTATTCATAATACGAAAACTCTCTTTCATGTTCCCCCCAAAAAACGAAATGACTTTCCGAACAACCCAATACTTGACATAAAGTAATTAACAACTTGTTGTATTGTGTAATATAATTTTTGGAAATTCTTTGACTTTTAGTTATTTCCAAATATAGAACGAAATCAAATGTGTTCGAGAAAACATATTTTTGTTATTTTAAGTAAAAATATAGCAAAACAATTCCAAATATAAAATAATTATTTAAAAAAATTAATCCAATTGCTTTTAAATGATAAGTTAGGAGTTTTCTATGCAACATGGTAACTACCGATTATTTGAAAATTCTTGAAAGATAAAGAGAATTATTTTCAAAATATTTCATTTATAACTTAAATTAAAAGAAAATGCACATAATTATAATAATTATTATGTTGAACATAACGAAAGAGTCATTTCATTATTAATAAAAATTCCTCTCTTTGCACTTATTTATATTTCTGTGCACTTCTTCTATATATCTTCTCTGTGCACTTATTATTAATATTAAAAAACGAAATCATGAAGAAAGTTTTTAAGCAGAAAAATTATTTAATTTTTAGTATGAATTTTCGTTTTGAAAAACCACTTAAAATTGCTGAATAATAACTTGTAAAAAGAATTTTTACTTTGTAAAGAGCTTTCTAAAGTTTCTAATCAGGGTTATTTCATATACATATATATCATTTTTAGTTGCCTCTTGAAAAGAGGTTTTCATTATTTCAGGTTTAGAACAATGAAAGCTGAATCCTTGATTTTTTTTCTTTTTTTAAAGTTCAGTATATATTTTTTTAGAATGAATTCGGATTGATTATTTAAAAATAAAAAAGAAAAAGATAAATTATTAATTTTTAAAATTCTGCGATTTTATAGGTTATCATAGTTGCAACCGAAATTCAATCAAGCACTTCACATATCAAGCATATTTAGTTAGATCTAAATATGAATGAAAACAATTAGTTATATTAAATTATGAAAGAATTTTATAATCCGATTCAATGATCAGAAAAATTAACTACGTTCTTAATTTTTTTCAAAGATATCAACTGATGTAAAAAACATTAATAAAATATATTTAATTTAAATATAAGGTGAATTCACACTTCATGAAATTTTAACCTTTCTATAGCGTGGCTATCTTTTCTTGTGCAGTAGCCATGTCAGGGCATAATTATGTGATGCAATTCTCTGGTAACCCAGGATTACATACGCAATACGTGAACACGTTAATTGAACAAAAAATTTATAGAATAATTTTTGGCCTTAAAAATTCATAAAATAGAAGTTTACCAAGAAGAAAAATATTTAGAAAATGGAAACTTACTAAGAAACATAATATTCATAAAGTGGAAGCTTAGCATGAAGCACAATATTCATAAAGTGGAAGCTTACTAAGAAGCACAATATTCATAAAATGGGAGCTTACTAAGAAGCACGATATTCATAAAATAGAAGCTTACTAAGAAGCATAATATTCATAAAATGGAAGCTTACTAAGAAGCACAATATTCATAAAATGGAAGCAAGCTAAGAAGCACAATATTCATAAAATGGAAGCTTGCCAAGAAGAACAATATTAATGTTCATCTTTGTCAATATGAAATGCAAAAATTTCTAACAACAATATTCGAAAGGCATTAGAAAACTTTGAATATATACAGATGATGCATTAAATGGTGCCATTACAACTTTTCAAACATGTCAATTCAATAATTTGCTGAACAGATTACCCACACTATATTATTCTCAAGAAAAGAGTCTCCACCAATCACGATTTTAGGATAAAAGAGTCAATCTTCATATGACTAATATCAGCTGAATCCTAACGGTTCTAATGAATATATAGATTCATGGGTCAGGTCGGGTATCAGTTCTTTGTCTTTTTAGATAAAAGAGTCGCTTGATCGGATGTATAATTTCTTCTCTATAAAACTGAGCCTCCATGGTTCCAAAAAATATTGATTGACATGGAGTTCAAGGCAGCTATTAAATCACTATTGAGTGAAATAAAAGAGACCTTCTCTTGGATAATGATAGCATCTTTCCACAATTGAACGCTTCCTCGTGGATTTATTGATGCGCAGGTCAGGATGGCCATCCAGTCATTGCTGTTCAAAAGGAAAATATACCTTCGCTATGATAATAATAGCATCGTTACGCAACTGAATGGTTCCTTAACTGATTGATTGCTACGCAGGTCAAAAGGTCACCCAAATCAAAATTGTTCAAAATCAAAGAGCTATTTCTGTGAGGAATAATAATGTTACTTGTACGCAACTTAATGGTTTCTGGCCAGGAACAACCTTTTATATTCACACACATGTGCTGGATTCGCCAAACCATTGTTTTGCACAGATATGATTGAGTAAATAATCATTATAATTAGCTGAGGGCTTCCGAAAAGCTAATGAATTTAGAAAACCGAATGCTATTAAAAGATCCTTGAATTTATATACGTAGGTGTGAAATTATTTTTTCCTATTTCAGTGTCGAGGTATTTATAGAAAAATATATACAAGGATGCACTTTGCAAGCGTTATTAGCTATTTAATTGATTTAAATAGCAACATTCCTGTGGGTCGGGATGGCCTTGTTGGTAGAGCGCTGCACTCGTACTCGTTAGGTTACGGGTTCGAAACTCACCGGCCAAAAGATTACCCGAGTGAATGGCGACTGGCGCTCGTTAAATCTGTTCGTGGTCGCAAAGTCCTCCATATCGAGAGTAATATCACTGGGGGTACTGGGTCAGAGGTGATAATTCCTTGTTCCAGGTCTAAATTTATGATCTGAGATGTATGAATGAATTTTCATGATTGAAGTCCGCCCCTTAAAAAGGGCTGTGACGTGTGAGTAGCTAAGACGTACTCTTGGCCCTAGATGACGCTACTTGTAAAACAAAGAGACGCATTTCTTAGGCTTAAATCTTCTGCTGATGTATCAGCGGAGGCTTGTCCAAGTCACAACAACAACACACATTACTGTATCTTTCAATGGGACATCTGACGAGGGACACCTCAATGTTTCTGTGCTTCTTTGAAACCAGCATTTTTCTGTTTCTTTGTATATCAATAAATCTCAGATGCCCATACGCACAATTGTGTTTGCCTTTAATAACAAAGTTTGTAAATGGCAAAAGGGATAACATTAAAAATTGAGTGACGAACCGCGGTAATTTGGTGTTAAGATCTCAGATCGTGAGTCATAAGATTTTAGGTGTGAGATCCGATTCCCCTGAAGAACAATTCGTGTAAAGAGGTTTGTTGTAAGTCAAACCATTCAGGATCAAACTTCTTCCCACTGATGTGGTCTGAAGAGGGAAAGTATCAGCTCTCGTCATCTGGCAACGGTTAAAAATTACGAGGTTCATCCCAAAACAGCTCTAGTCTTGCTATAGAAAGGGATGTTTATAAAACTAAAATAAATTAAAAATCGTTTTAAAAAGGAAAAA
>JAOUZG010034239.1:763583-789954 GCA_026289955.1 Argiope argentata | reverse complement strand
ATATACTAGCCGCCTTTGGCGACCAGTCGGTTCGCCAGTATTAATGCTCCCTAAAATTTTCATATAATATTTTATGTAGCTGTGTTTCATAACAAGATTTTCACCAAAATATTTTTAAACCAAACAAATTTTGATAGTCATATAATTCATTTATAGTATTATTTAGTATTATTTTTTCAGATATTCTGTTCATTGTACTACTCATCTTTCACTTTCTATCCGAGCAATGATTGTCCCGGAATTGATTTTTTACTTAAATGGTGGAGGGAAAGGTCTAAAATTTTGTTTTTATAGAATAATGAGATTCAAATTTTCATAAATGTAAACACACTAAACAAATAAAGACACAATTGGTTTTCAAGAGATGCGAAAGTTTAAAAACTGCTTGGAAAATGCCGCGCACAGAGGAAATAATGTGACACACACACCCCCTTCTTTTCTTTCTTTTTTTTCTTCCCTGCCCAGACTTTATTTTGAGCAGGCATAAATTAAATATTCATACCGACTAATAATAAAAGCAACTATTTTCTTTCTTTTTTAAACATCCCGTAATCTATGAATGAAAACCAACTGACTTCGCGTATTTCTTTCTAAACAAATAATAATTTATTACCTCCTGCTAGCCTTCTCAGTTGGTGTGGGGGAAATATTTCTTTTTTTTTTCTCCTATTAACGCATGTACAAAGGCAAGAAATATTATTAAATCACCTTTCAAAGATATTTATTATTTTTTAAAAAGGCGGTGGTCTTTTAGACCTTTTTAAAGCAAAATTATATTTTTAATATCTATTAAAGACAGTAGATGGCAGCATAAGTATCAACCCCACCCCTCTTCCCTAGACTTTAAATTAACACCAAGACAGAAAAAAAATCGAAACAGATTGAATAGAAGCGACAAAAAAATAATATTTGATTTCAAATGTCGATATGATTTATCGATAATAATCTGATTTCCTATTTCCCATTTTTTGATTATAATTGCAATACTTTTTAAAGAAATGTAATTATTTATTTATATTTTTTCTTAATAGATTATTGCACCTTTCTTTAAAAAGTTCAATAATTCTTCTTTCCTGCATCGTATAATTCATTATAATGAACTGAATGCCTGTAATAATAGTTTGAAATAAATAAGATTAATAATAGGTAAAAAAACATACTTTATTTAATTTGGTAATAACATATAGCTTGTCTTCCATGGTGAAATGATCACATTTTAATGAAAATCATTTATTTTAAAGTTCTATTATAGCCATTCCAAAATAAAGGAATGACCAATAAATCGAAGTATCAATGAAATTTTAATATAATGATTCGAAATTTCCAGCTTTTCGAAAATAGATGCTTTTATTAATAATATGAATTGCTCATAAAATAAAAATTAAGCATTTTATGATCTTCAATTTACTAAAAACATAATATGCATTTTATTATGCCCTAAACTTTATTACTTCTCTCTGAAATATCGTTTAGTTTCCTTCTAAATATTTTTTCATTACTTTTTGTTTACTTTCCGTTCGCTCTTTCCTTGAACGGCCCGGCATCGACGACCTGAAGGGCAAGTTTATGGTCTGTGAAATAAGATTAGGGATTGGTGATCGAATATCCATCAGACTAACGAGAAGTAATGCCCTCCACTTAATGAGATAAAATTATATACGACGGATGTTATATTGGTGGGGTCTTCTGATTGCGCTCAATAGATCGCAGGTCAGGAAAAAGGTTTCACTGTCGAGGAAATCTTGATTACAATACACTTTTTTTACATATTGGCTTGGTAATTCTATTATTAAACATTTTGCCCTTTGTTGATATAGTTTAGATAAAAAGTTTAGAAAATTATATAAAAAAGAATCTAATAGACCAATAAAATGTTATATAATTATTAATAAAGAATGGTTCTGAATAAGAATTTGTTTTAATCCTTTGGACTCCGAAAAATAATTAGATGCAGAATTATTTACCTAATAGAAAGATTTGTTTATTGCTATGAAAAATAAATATACATAATTCTTTGGAAAATTGATCTACATTTCTTAACCATTATGTAGGCGCTTTGAACAATTGAATTTGAAAAATAAATGAATAAAACATCAAAATTATGCGCAATCTTGAATAGTGAGCGAATATTTTAAATGATTAATTCAAGTGCTATTTTACGAATAAGGTAAAACTATTTTTCAAATTATCAATTAATATAATATTTTTTTAAAAATATTGTATTAATTGTAACTGTTTCCAAAAAAATGTACGTTATTACATAAACAGTTACAATATACAATATTTTTAAAATAGCGTATTTTCTAACTGTTTCTTAAATATACAGTTGTAACTAAATAAAATTTAATTTAAATATCATCATTGAATACAATGTTTACTAAATGATATCAGTAAATATGTTTCAATCAATTATTTTACTTCAAACCAAAGAGTTTTTAAAAACTTTTTTATCTTTGAAATGTTTTATTCGTCTTGATTTTTGAAAAATAATATAAAATTAAAATCGAATTCCTATTTTTGTCTACTAAAACATGTGTATCCCTTATGGATTTCTAATTCATTTAGGTAGTTAAGACTAATTTTAACATGAAAAGCTCAAAAATTAATTACAAACAAGAACATTTAAATAATTAAGGAAATTACCTTTGAAAAGAAACAATAAAACAATTCAAAATATTTTTAAAAATATTTTAAATTATAATAATGAAAAATGAAAATAATAAAAAACTAAGCATTTATAACTTCTAATCATATGTTTTAATTTCCTAAATGGTTATTTAGTTAAAATGTTTTCTAAGTATTTACGATGTCAAAATATCAATATATATATATAAATATTTTATAAATCCATTAGATAATTTGAAAGTATTATGAATATAATATCGAGCAATATAAAGTCAAATTTCTCCATTATAAACTAAATGTCACTAATAAGAAGGAAGATTTTTACTATTGCAGTTTTGCTTTTGTCTAAATTTTGTCCATCTATTTCATATTCTAATCCTTTTAAACTCATATTCTTCTTCTTATTATTTTTTATAATTACAGCTATTGGTTAATTTAAAATGTTACTCATCTATAGCGAATACTAATCTTTTTAAATCTTATTTTTCCCTTGAATCGATTTCTGAGCAATTTAAAATTTTAATTAGATATGAACATAGCCTCCGTCTTTATATTTTAATGGAAAACAATATTTAATTTACAGAATTTTATTGCAAGGAATGAGTTATATCTTTTGTTTTGCATTTTAGATACTTCTGATCAACATTTTTATTCCAATATATATTTACGTACGTCGTTCCATTGAATACTATTGCTTAAAACATTATGGAAATGACGGAAGAAGGTTTTTTTGAAATCATACATTCGAGTAAAATATTTAAATTATTTATTGAGTTTTTTTTGCATTGTATTAAGATTGATTAAATGTTTATTGATGTTTACAATATTTGTTTCAGGAGAATGTTACGTCTGTTTTCTAAGAAAATTTGTGTTTTTTTTCTCTTTAAAATTTGCTTCCTAAAATTTTGAATTTTTGAGACAAAATTCTGTATGTGTCAAAAAAATCAAATACCGATTTAATGTTAGGATAATTGATTGCATCAATAAAATCTTTTGTTTAAAGTGAAATTTTAAAGAAATAATTGTATGCATAAAATATGTATTCAGCTCCTGATAAATATTAATTTAATAGATAGTTACATGTTCTAATAGAATTTATTTGTGTTAACATTCCAAATAAATAAAAATGTGAAAACAATTAGGTTAGTAGCATATAGAAATACCTTATATATATATATATATATATATAAATTTTAAACTCACTTTTTTCTCAACTTAAAGCAGAAAAAAGAATAACACTAATAAAATATGTATTGAAAATAGAAATGATGAAATGGGTATTCTAAGGTCATTTTAATGTTATGGGTATGTTCCTATATCGACAGACTAAAAGATATGAAAGATAGCTTGACATTCATAAATACCTTTCCATCAGATGATAAACTTACAAACATTATCGTTTGTCCTTGTAAACACGATTTGTCATTTTATTTTTGGTGAAATTTATCTGTTTTTTTTTTCGTTGTTATATGCAAATCAAGTTATTAGAGACAATAAATGATGTTAATCAGAAATATTTAAATTTTTTACTCCATGTCATGCCTTTTTATTTGCTGTTGAAACTTATAACACTTGTCAAGCCCTCACTTGCACAACCCATCTTTATAGAGGGGGTTCGAACCAGGACTCAAACCCGGGATGCCCAGATTACGGAGAAGACGTGCTGCTCCTAAGCCAGGACGCCGGCTCATTGGTGGTCCTTCAAGAATCATCACACTGAATAGTTTGCAAATTCAAGAAACCGTAGCGACATTGATAAACTGTTTTGCCGAAATAATCTATTTCCTTTAAAACTATAGCTATATTCCGCTACTTATACTTACATTTCAATTTTTAAGATTGCATTAAATAAAATTCATTCATTTTCGATGAATTTAAAATTGTATTAAATAAACTTTATTTTATTTAATTGATTTTTTTATCATATTAATCAAGAATATTGTTTTGAAAGAGGGAATTTGCAGTTTATATATTTAATTTATTTAATTGATAATCAAATGGTTAAAAAAATAACCTTTAAAATTAGCAACTTAAAAAAATTCATATTTAGACAATAGAGAAAACTTAATTACAATGAATGTAAGGATGAATAAAAGTTAATTTTCTAATTTCAACACCAATCTATTTATGACAATTCATAAAAAGTACCTTATATTTTTCATAGTGAATAATTTGTCCAATTATCAATGAAGAATAACTAAAAGCAGATTTTGAATAAAATTTCGAAAACATCAATTAATTGGATAATAAATATTATTAAGTAACTAACGATCTATTAATTAAATATAAGAAACAATTTGGGAAATTATTATTCTATTAATTATGTTAAGTAAGTAACAAACTTTAATAAAAATTTTTAAATTTTCAGAAATTTCTTTCCAAATATGTAACATTTGTTGAACATATTTTTATATAATTATTGTTTTTATATATAATTGCTATATACAATGCTAACTTAAAAAAACTACCTTGAAACTATCTGAAAATGTAACTAAAAAACTCTAATGTTATAAAATAATACATTTTAAAGAAATAGGTAGTATAAGTAATGAAAGAAGCAATCTATTTCCTTTAAAAATATAATTATATTCCGTTATTTAGTTTTATAATTATTAATAGTCCTATTATAATTTAGTCCTATATAAGACGGCGTTAAATAAAATTGGTTTAATACTGTTCAGTTTAAAATTATTTCAAATAATTAAAAAGACTTTATTAATTAAATTAATTATGTTAACTTAGGAAAACATTTGAATTAAAAAAAATATTTCGAATTAAAAGTTATTAAAGAGAGAGTTCAATATAATTTTACAAGATGGTTTTTGTATACTATTAATTCATTGAAACGCTAATTGATAAAATCAATTTTTGATATAAAAAATCCATTTAAATATCATTTTTAAAGGTGTATTATAAAAAAATCAAGAAGCTAGCTTACGACATAAAACAAAAGAAAAATTTGATATATATTTTTTTTAAATATTGAGTACATAGATTTTATTAACCATTAATTTATTGAGACGCTATTTGAAAAGAATCAATTTTCGAAATTAAAAATATATAAAATGACATGTTTTTTTATAAAAAAGAAGGTTTTTGTATATTTATTTCAAGAAGCTATCAAAAGACACTAAGCGTTTATTTTCGAATTAAAAATATATTTAAAGATATTAAAAAGATAGTTTTTATGAACCCTTAATTTATTAAAATTCTATTTGAAAATAATCAATTTTTGAAATTAAAGTACCTTTTTAAATACCATGAAACAATAAATTTTTAAAAGTATATTATGAGAGTTCAAGAATCGAGCTGACTACTGAAATCGAGGGAGTTATTAGAATGAAAATATATATATATATATATATATTTATTAAATAATTATAATAATTATATATATTAATACGATAGTTTTTATGTACCAGTAATTCATGGAAAGGCTATTTGGAAAGAATCAATTTTTGAAATCAGAAACAAATCAAATGTCATAAAACTTTTCATTTGTAAGAAATAACCGTTTTAATTATTTCAAGAAGTGAGCACAAGGCATTAAACCTTTTTCAGGAATTAAAAAAATTAAAGATAGTTTTTATGAACCCATAATTTCTTGAAATGCTGTCTGAAAAGAATCAATTTTTCAAATCAAAAACATACAAAATTTCATAAAACAACATTTTTAAGAATAATGAGTTAAAAGTATTTCAAGAGGCGAGCAAAAGACGTTAAGCCTTTATTTTCGAATAAAAAATATTTTCAAAGATATTGAAGGAGAGATTTCGGCTTCATTCCATTTACTGAGCGTTTCTGCCAAAAGCTTCACAGTAACTTCGGAAGAACTCCTTTTCATTTGGTAATACTTTTGAAAGCTTTCAGTTTGTTGTTTTGAAAGACAAACACAAATTGCTTTCCCATTGCTTGAATGGATTTCTGTGATGAGTAAATACGGTCTTCTCGGCAGGAATTCTTATTTATTGCGAAATGAGAACAGACATCTGTCTCAACAAATTTTGTTTTTTCCTTCCACGTCTAATTCGGCAAAGATTCTCGGATTTGGAAGGAATTCAGTGAAGGATGAAGAAATCTATATTTTTAGTTTTACGTTCGTGTATTGTGATTTATCGTTTGTGAGTGTCCAAGCGTTATATTTTCTTGGCAATATCAACAATAAACGGAAGAGATAGGCACCATGTCTAAGCGCCATGTTTTTGATGTGTGACATTGTTTGTGAAGTTGTTTTCATCATATAAATGACATTTTATTAGTTTATTGAAATAGAAACCGGATACCCATAAAGCTCAGAATTATATGAAAATAGTTATCAATTAGTAAAAATGGATTTAAAAATAAACTTAAAGGCAGAATTGAAAGAAAATTCGGAAATAAAATATATTTTCTATTACATACTTTGATACCATTTGAAATTCATTCCTAAAAATAAAAATTTTAATGAACAAATACTGAACCAACTCCTATAGGTAAAAAGGTAAACTGATGTTTAAAAAGAGTTAATAACCTAGAGCTAAAAAATATACTACTTATCATGGCAGAACATGATGTTGTTTTTGGGATGGGGCTTTTAGTCTCAACAAAAATACGTAGGCAAAAAATTGAAATTTTATTATCTGCCCGAGGATCTCAAAAATTCAGCTTTTAATAGTGTGTTGCCATTGCATTTACAAAAGATCTGATTTTAAAAAAATAGGTTAATGCCTACATCAAATAAAATCTGGAGAAATGTCATTTTCAGCAAGTGATTATATGAAATGAAATAAATAGAAAATGAGATATTTCTTTAAACAATAAATTCGATATAAAGTATTTTGGATCGTTTGACATACTAAAGTGACTCAATCAATGAAACATTCATTTTAATCTTTTTTTATTTTATAAACCATATGAATATTAAAAAAAAAATCATCGTGAGATGCATTTTTGAAAATATTCTAATATAACAGGATTTTTTGTCTTACATTTAAAATATCTTCTTTTTAAAAGAACATTTAAGAATTTTCTTTCGTTTGATATTCGTGAACACTAATTATAACATTATATCAATTTCTCTTTTTATTTCTATGAACGTAGATGAAGTTTTCTAAACTTTCATTATAGGTTGTTACTACTACAATACTTCACTATAAATACTATAAAAACTTCAAAAAAAGTATTGAAAAGGTTTCGAGATGAAACTTTTAAATTAGTTAGTAGATTTGATTAATTTATTAGATGATTATAGAATTTTTTTAAAAAATATTTCTTCATATGTAAAAACAGAAGGAAAGAAATAACTATAATATAATTTCATTTAAAAAATACATTAATGAACTGCAAATAATTAAAATGTGTAAAAAATAATTTTTTACGAAAGCATTTTTATTAAAAATAATGAAGGAGTATTTCTAATAGTTCTAAACATAATCTATGAGAAAGAAGATTTTTATTTCATATACTCCTTCTAATTTTTTACTCGTATGATATGAAGCGAAAGTTTTAAAGAGAAGAAAACCAACTTAATTATATAAAACCTTTAGAATTAAAAATACTTTAAACTGCATAAGAATTTTATACATCACAAAAAGAAACGTTTAAAAAAATTATTTTCTCTTATTTACTTTATCTAGTTTTCAAGTGAATTATTCCGGTAGTTAGGCATTATTTTTACAAGACTATTTTAAGATTTGAAATGTCGGTTTGTGCTAAGATTCTCAACATAGCGTAGGCGTTATTGATATCTAAAGGCGTAGGCGAAATCACTGGGAAATTTACTCAGAAATTTTGAATCTTAAAATAAGTATTTTGTAAGATCACTTTCCATGAAAAATGTCTGGGCTATTACCTGAATGTATATCTAATCTGCTTTACGAATATTCTGAATTAATTTTCTCACCTTTAGAAGTACGACAGAAAATAAAATAAGGGAAGTGTTAGTTAAAAAATTAATCTATTCAATGTTACAGGCTCCACAGTCATTCAATTTTTTTTCTGATATTTATAAAACTTTTAATTATTTTAACCATCGTAGCAATACCATGTGTACAAACAATGTTCATTGGACTTAGATATGCTGAATTTATTTGTAAATTTTATATTTGGTTTTGTATTATTGTATCAATGCACTCAAACACGACTTATTCGACAAAATTATGCACACACACATACACATAATTATACACAAACATACACAAAAAGATGCACACACATAAACATAATTATGCATACATATACGATGCGACTACAATTATTCGACATAATTATATCGAATAAATTAATGGTTTCAATATTTACTTTATAATATAATTCATTCATAAGAAAGGAAATGTAAACTTTTAAAGTAAGTTTTCCTTAGTAAATAACTATGATATATTTAAAGGAGCATCTGATGCTCTTTATAATTTTTGAAGGAATATTTTCACACTCAGAGTAGCATACTTGAATTAACGGTTAACGAAAATGTACGCTAAATAATTAATTCTCTTTTCTTGTAGAAAATATTAATCACAATGTGATTTTGTTTGTAATTTTTAGAGCCAAAATAAAACAAACAATGCTCTTTTCAATGGGTATGTCTAAATAATAAAATAAATCACACCCTTAACAGAAAATTAAACTTCATTTTTGGAAGTTTAATTTTTGACTGCTTGCAGGCATTGTAAAAGTAAGGAGCATCCCCCAAGTGAATCTGAAAGAAATATCCCCCCCGTATTGATAAAAGATAATCGTGCCACGTATCACTTATCTCCTGACACCTGACATGTCATGAAAAGACTTCAAGAACAACATGACAACTGTGTAGAGAAAAGTAGAATATCAAAAGGCATTTAAGTAAAAGAAAAATCAATATGATGTCCTTGCATGAAGTGAATGGGCACAGAAATTTCGCCAATAGCACGAAACAACTGTTCTTACATATTAAAAAAGATCTATTTTTCAAATTGTCCTTAAATATAATTAAAAAAACTGAATATTGAAGATCTTTTTAATACACAAAACCGTATTTAAATAATTTGTTGGGACTTTGATTTTTCTATCTTTAAAAGTGTGACGAAGATTTGTACATCAGATAGGTACTATAAGATTACTTTGCAATGCATAAAATTTGTCATTTGAATTCATATAATGGAGTTCTCGGAATGTTATTGATTTGTGAAACACTGTTTTCATATCAAAAATATAATCGTAATTCAAATTAGATACTATTTGCTTAAGATCTCTTTTTTCAGGACGTGTGTGCATTTATAAATGAAAATAAGTTTGCACAAAAACATACACAAACAATGTAAGTAAACAATTAAGTAACACAAAAACTTACATAAACAATGTATGAGAGTATATAATCTCATCAGAATATGATCATTTGAAATATTAATCTTAATAGTTAAAAAAATCAGTTAAGAGACGATAAGGTGAAGTATTTAAGTTAGTCACTTTTACTTAAAAAAGGTAACCAACGCTCTGGCGCTTGGGTAAAGCGTCGTCTAGACGTTCTTATTTCAAATTCTGGTTCGGTTTTGGTTGCTATTCATTTGTTCTAACTGTAAGATGTGGGCACCGAATATGTCGAGTGAGTCGCTAAGACACACTCTGGACTTTAGTTGGTGGTGCTTAATACAAGAGACCCAAGCTCGGCTTAGAATCGCTGACTGCATCAGTGAAAATGTCCATGACTAACGCCAATAGAAACAACAGCAACTTAAAACTATGAATCGAAATATATTCCATATTGCTTGATTCTATTTGTTTAAAATTGAATGGTTGAAACAGCACCGTAACACTGAACAGAAACTATAGTTGAGTCCTAAAGACCATAACCAGTTAATGCATAATCTCTCCTATATTCCGCCATTGATAAGAAGTAACTGTATTTCTGATTGCACAAGGCGGCAAGAACCGACTATCAATCTGAAAGCATTTCATTCCCCCTTTTTTGAAGTTTTGGGAGGAATATTTGAATCTAGCTGGCAGATGGTAGCATTCCTTCTATAAGTTAAGTACTTTTTAATATATCTTGAAGCCATAAAAGAGGGCGCAATCGGGGCATCTTAATGATGCTAAAGAAATTTTATGACGAGAAAGACTGCCTTATTATTGGGTTGAATATCTTCAGTTTCCAATAATTATTTACGAAACCTAATGCATTATATTGAAGGTAATATAAATTAATTAATGACAGTAAAAGCACTGAAATTGTTTATTTCATATCAGACAAAAAGTCTTTGCCTTAGATGTGGAAATGTACATGGTCTCCAACCATATATCCATTTCTAGTATCCATTAACTTATACATGCTTTCTCGATACTCGATAAAAAATCAAGTACTTTTATTTGGACATCACTGCTAAAACAACTTCACTCAACATTTCTGGCAGTTAAAAAGTTTTTGCTACAAATCTGGAGATGTATATATCCAACCATCACGCATCTATTAATCTAAAAATGTTTTGTTGGATATTATATGAAATGTTTGCTGATCCAAATAAAGATATTTCAATGACGATTCATATATTTTTACGGGGAATACACTTCAAAAAATTTCCATCGTACATTATAAGGTAGTCAAAAAGTCTTTGATGTGGAGATGTATATGTTCAGTCATCATATTCCCGTCTATAGTATATATTAACCGAAAAGAAATTTAATTGATATTTTATTTAAAAAGATGACGGATCTTAACAAAGATATGACAATGGTAACTCATGCACCTTCATTCGGGGTGGGGGAGAGAATATTTAATCACCTTGATTTTCACTTCCTTTTCATTCTTCATAATAAATGCAATGAATCTGATAGTTATGCTTGTAACTACTATTCAGTTTTTATCTGATGATTTTCAATTTATCTATCAAATTCATTTTGATTTGGGGGGGGGGGCTGCTGTTACAAGAACTGTAAAAATGTCTAATGATATTTAATGCCTTTATCACATCTCTTTGCAAGAAAATACTTTATTTCTTATGTCTTCATTTATTCTGACCTACTAAAATATTTCCAAAAATAAGATTACATATTATCAGAGAAATGCGGTTTAAATATCCCGTTTTAATACATAGCATTCATACACTGGTCTATGGCGTCATCAAGTTCTTTAGGACTCAAATTCTTCATACTGTTAGAGTGTCGAATTATGGTGAGGGGACTACTGAATCATAGATTGTTTTAGTCATTTTATGGTGATTTAGAGTATTTTTATTTCAAAACAGCTCTTGTATGATTCTAATCAGGAATTTAATATGATGAAGCTCTCCATTAAAATTTATTTTTTTAGTTCAACACTCTCTCAATTTATACTGTAGCATACCTTATAACTTTTCACTAAACTTAAGATATTTTAGTGTATGAATACATATTAACTTCTTCGGTTTCATTCTTCTTTTCATTTTCGGAAAACACTTTGGGAATACTAATTTTTCAATTATATGCGTCCTAAGAATTTTATAAATTTTATATAGTATGCATATGCGTTATTTGTTATCTTTCAGCAATTTATGTTTCTGTTGTAAATATTTTCAATCAATTATGTTGAGAACATCGGGGAATAGTTAATATTAAATTAATTGATATTAAAGAACAAATTAATGATCTAATTTGTTTTTTTGAAATAATTTAAATTATTTCATTAATTGTGAAATTATTTTGAAAGTTATAGCAATTTTTTTATTAAATCAAGACATTAATAAGCTAAAAGGCAAAAAAAAAATAATAAATGGTTTCTTACGTGTATTATCGAGATAGAGAAATATAAAAAGAGAAAATTTTGGAATCTTTAAAATACTTTGACAATAGAATTGTGATATATCACTGCTGTTATGATTTTCGCGAGATTAAAAAAAGTCTATTCTTGGTTTTATACTTGAGGATTCATCTCAGCATTCTAAATAGTAACTACACAGTTAGAAGAAATATGTTCTTTTTCAGACGTATTTTTATGTTACTAATTTTAAAATTGATTTAATTTTAGAAAACTAGTAAAAAAGTCAATAATTAAAATAAATTTTTTGTCATTAAAGGGAAGCTTATACGAAAATTTGATTTAGTAAACATTATTTTTTCCATTCCTTATTTATTGCAGAAAATATCTGGAAAAAATAGATGAAGTATTGAAATTTTTCAAAATTTACCTTAAATTACTTTGATTTTAATCACAATATTATTGGAAATTAAACAAGAGAAGAACATCAAATAATTATTTTTGTTTTAGCAGAATTTTAGTGAATTTGATTTTGATATGCAAAACCAATATAGAATCCATATTTCTTCCTGATTTCCATCTTTTCTTTAATATCGAACGTTTATAATACTATTGGTTATTAAGAAAGCCCAAAAAATTATGTTTAAAAAGAAATGATAGAAAATTGTTTTAAAAATTATGTAATTTTCGTTTGCTTATTTTTTTGTGTATTTGGTGGGATTAGTTATTCATAAAATAAGAATTGATATTTATTTCTTTCTGAAAAAAATGTTAAGAAGTAGTGAAACGATGGCAAAATATTAAAATAAAACTGTCCAACCATCTTTTAACAGTCCAACAATAAATGGCATGGATATTTGAACAAACAGAATGATAAGATTTCCGAAAAAAAGTGCAGTTTATCGAAACAATATATGAGAGGATTCAGTAAAATAACCAAAATCCAGAAAAAAAGTTTTTTTCTAAGAATAGAAGACATTTGCAGCACATTTTTTAATAAACTTCATTACAGCATCATCCGTCACATTTAATACTTTGTGCGCAGTATAAAAACAAAAACAAGGAAAATTCATTTTCTCATTACAAAGAGTAGTTTTCTGAAATGCGATGCTCAAATGGATGAGAAACTTAGCAGCAGTGTTTACTCGAAGTTTGATTTTTAGAAAAAATATGGGAGTGTTATCTTCCATTCGAATAACTATTTATTCTAAAAAATATAAATCTTTCCGAGAGAACAGATTATTTTGATTAAATTATATAAGTAATAAATTGATGACATTGAAAATTGAATGAAGGTCTTCAATACAGGAACTTAAAAACATTTGGCTTTAACTCTAGAATTACCAGATATATGCCAGATATTTTGTCTAATTTGGTAATTATAGTGATAAAATAGTAAAAAGAAATATTAATATTCTTTGCCTTGTCCGAGTAGGTTCTTTGGTAATAAATTTTTGGATCATATAATAATCATAATTAATAAATGTTTATGATACAATAATGAATAAATATTTAAGAAATAAAAATTAATGAACTCATAATAACATACAAAATTTATCATTATTAATAATATATTAATTAGCAATTACAAATTGATTTTAATTTTTAAATTGCTTATCATTAATATTCACTAGAATAATTAGATATAAAGTTATGTTATATAAAACGTTATGTTTTTATTAATAATTTAACTGAAATTATTTAGTTAATTATTTTTATTAATAGGTTGATAAGCATATAAACCATTGTGCATAAAAATTCCTAATGACTAAAACTGTACAATGTACTTTACTGTGGTATATTCACTGCTCTGTTATGGTATAAGTTTTATAATGAAAGGTTTTATGATATATAGTTATTTATAATAAAATGTTTTATGACACTAATGATTTTTTTTAAATATGTATGACCCATACTTTCAATCACTGCATGTTGTGAAATAAGAAATTATAAAGCATTTTAATATTAATCCTTTTTCTGATCTGTAGAAAACGACTCATAGTGGGGAGCAATATTTCAATACTCTATTCTTTCTGTCAAACAGCATACTAAAACTATACTTACAAAGTAAACAGTAATGCTTAAATACTTTACAAATGTATTTCTAATTTTATTGTTGTTTAGGCAACTGTAAAATCATAAAAAATTGATTTCATTGAAACTTAATTTTCACAATACAAAAGTAAAGAGCATCTGAATCGGTATCATCTCTTAAAACATTAATAAACGGCGGTTTCACTATTGGTTTATGCTGAGTAACAAAATATTTATGAAGCAAATTTCTTAAAATCAAAATTATTTTTGCACGTGTGCATAAAACTTTTTGCTGTCAAAATAACTGTTTATTTTTTTTAATCCATTGAATATTTGCTTTTATATATAATACTGTTTATTTTGAAATGATTCGAATTAATCTCTTGTATATTATTTTATATTTATTAATTTTTAATTCAGTTATTTATATGCAAATTTTCAATGTATACTTTAACATACTTTATCGATTGATTCGAGTTTAAAAACAGTTAGAAAAACTTTATACTGAAGCTGAAAGAAAGAAAATTAAGAAGAAATTTCAGAGCAAGACTTAGAGATTTTGTTTCAAAAATTGTATGATAAGTTAAACAGCAAAATATTTTTTTGTATTTCAAACAAAAATATTGATAACGAAATTAAATATGGAGAGAAAATTTTAATCGTTTGTCAATGGTATACTATTAAACATGATAAGGTTGGAAAAAAATGTGAAAACGACTTTTTTGGAACACATAATATTTTGATGCAGCTACAAAAAGTAACATTTTTGTTTTTCTTCTTTTTACTTATTCGCTATTATCAACACATTGACACTATATCAAAAGATTTGGCAAGTTTTTTTAATCATTTTTCATACATACCAGTTTTTTTAAAGTACATAAACGTAATGAAACAGATAATAGAATAGGGAAAACTACTTTATTACGTTACAAACATCAGTTATTTTTTAATTTATAAAATATTTTAAATGTGATTATATGGATTATTTATTACTTAGTTTTTGCAGCTACAAAGGCTACAAATCTTTAAATGTATGTAAAAAAGGTTTTTAAATTTCCATTAGAATCTAGAACAACTCAATTTTAATTTCTTCTACATTAACCTCTGAATATTTCATAGATAGATAGTTTATGTATTTTCTCTAAACTAAAAGTGGTTGGCATTTCGAAGCTTGAAAAAAATTTGAGAAAATTGAGAAATAAATGGCTACCCTTAGGTAGCCATTTTTATTGAAGAAATAAAGAAGTTTCTTCAAAACGGCCATACATTGAGGCATTCAAGCTTCAAATCAAAAAGCTCTTGAATATATCTTAATATGATTTACATAGATGAATAACAACGCTCAAATTTCTTTTATTGTTATTTTTGTAAAAGCATTCAAAAGTTATTATTTTCCAGTCGAAATGACTCCGTTTTCATCCTTGCGAAAAATTTCCATTTAAATTTAAGTATATTGTATGAAAAGACTAAAGTCTTTGAATATTTAATCACCTTTAGACATTTTCCGGAGAGCGAATTCAATATTTGGCCGTTAAAAGATCAACTTAGATTTAAATCGCATTTAAAATTAAATGAGTGATCAATGAAAAGAAGTTCAATTTTGAATTTAATTTAGGATAGCCGAAAGCAAGCAGTTTATTTTTTTTCTTTATGCTTTAAATCAGGGTCTATGATTTTTTTTCAGTTTTATAAAACTTTATATGTACAATATTTTCTATTCATTTAACGTACTTTTTTTTTCCAGTCACCACTTCCAATGAGCTTACTCTCAACAATGCTGGACATTTTTAAAGGTGGTATGAATGAATTATTACTTAGTTATATTACATTGATGATACATATATTACAATATTTTATTTCATGGAAATGATTAATGTTAAAATTTAACCAAGCTATTGGGTTTCAGCAGACATGTGATAAGGTCTCAGATTCGGACTCGTATGGTTTCGTGGTCGGGATTCAATCAGTCCTGGTACACGCTACATCCACCACTAGTTTGGTGTGGCAGGGAAAGGGTAGTGCCAATTCAGGTGTCGTCCTTGGCATCTAAACAAGGTAAAAAATTACGAGGTCCATCCCGAAATAGCCCTAGTGCTGTGTTGAAATGGGACGTAAATATAAATAAACTAACTAGCTAATAAAACTATTACCACAACTAAATATATCACAACATTTCAACCGGCTTCCTGGCACAGAGGTAGCGCGTTTTTCCTCGTGATTTTTACATCCCGGGTACTGGGTACTATCTGTGAGGAGAGTGAATATATTGCCCTGTAAAAAGCGACAATGTATGCGAATGTGATGATTATGTAGCTGTATTCTTGGCCTTGGTTAACGCTACTTCAAAAAAAAAGAGACGCTCACTCGGTTTAAAATATTCGACTGCCGTCAGCGACCTTGTCCATGGCAATTACAATTGGTTACAACAACATTTTATTTCATGAAGAATAATGGAATCTAAAAACCTTTCAATAATATTGCAGATGATTTTAAAGGTATGATATAAGTTAGAGGAAAATAATTTTTACCATCATCCAAGGAAAAAAATTTACTCAAAATAAATTCAGATTTCGATTTAACGAAATAATTAAGAATATACAAACATATATATCGTTATTGACTAATTTCTACTTCTATGATAAATTTCTCAACTTTTTTTAAAATCTTTGTTAGAGTAGGACAGATTCTTTATAGAAGTTAGTCAAATAACAGATTCATTATTTTATGCAAGGTATTTTTTAAATTACTACCTGTAGTCATTTTGGACAAATTTCACAGCGTAAACAAAAAAGTTACAGATTTTCTTTTATTTTCAAGAAGTAAATTAAATAATAGCTCCACATATTAATATTTTTAAATTACACCCAACTAATTTAAATCCTTCAGTATTAAAAAATGTTGTACATTAGAAGCTCAAGCAAAGAATTAATAAATTTTTTTAAAAAAACTATACCAAGAATTCTATAAAACAAGTCATTTAAAAAAATCGTAGCGTAAGCGAAAAGTTACATATTTTCTTCTATTTTCAAATAGGAATCTAAACAATAATTTCACATATAAATATTTTAAAATTACATCCGACTAATTTAAGTCCTTACATATAAACAGACGATATTAGAAACTCCAGCAAAGAATTAATACAAATCTTTTATTTCTACACCAAGTATTCTATAAATCTTAAAAGACATCGCCATGATATTTCAAAGTCTCGAAATAATCTTAAGAATTTCTAGCTACCCTTTTCATTTCATCCAAAAATATAAGTACACTTTCCCAAAATGCCTCAAGCAGGATCATTTATAGATTTCCTCCGGCAATAGACGGTATCTTTTCGAGAAAGCGAGCTCAATATCTACGATAAGCAATAGACCCGAGGCTCCAGATATCCCGTTTCCCCCGTTTTCTTGACAGATGTATCGCTCACACAGGGGCTCTTTTCTAGATGTAATCCCGCGTGAGGAGAAAGCGGAAACAGTCTTCTTTTCGCCACTTGCTGTACGTTAGGCCTTTGTCAGGGGGCTTCTTCTATGGGGGGCTAATTGGATGTTGCTGGCAGATGGAGAGATACGGGGGACAACTCGGCCATTTGGAGAAGGCTGATTGTCCAGTATGTTATGTAGATGGTTGTCTGGAAAGGTGAAATGTGTGCAGGTTTACTATGGATTGGTATATTTATCATACTTGGATTGATTTATAGAGAGATTTTGAGCTTGGTGAAAGTACAATGGACCAAGAAAGATTGTTATTTCCAGTTAGAAACATAAAGTAATTTTGTTTCCTCGATTAAAAAAAATCGAATACATTATATAAGTTTTATTTTTCAGTTATATTTTATGAATACTTGCTAAGAATCTAATAGTTTACGTTTTCACAATAGAATATAGTGCAAATACTTAAGAATAAAATTTTGTTGGATTAAAAACCCAACAAAATATATTCCATTGCCTTTTTAAAGCTTTATACTAAGAACATATAGTTTCTATTTTCTTTCAATTATGTCAGTGACAATTATCACTATTTAATACAATTATATCATTTAATCTAATTATATATAGATTGCATTATTTAATCTTTGAAAACAAAAGAGACCTATTTAGCAGAGCTTATTTAAATATATCTCCAATGGAAATAATTGAAAATAAAATATTTTATATCCAGTTTCATGCTTTGAACTCATTATTTGATATCATCATCTAACCTCATCTAAGTAATAATTGTTCAATAAGAAATATTAAATACTTTTTTAAAAATAATAATTTCTAAAAAAATAATATTACAAAATATCTCTGAAATAATTAAAATTTTCTCAAAATCTAAGGTATTTAAGAAAATCTAGATAAACGATGCTCTGTATTGATGTATGTAAAAATATATAAAGCGTTTTTCTTTTTCTCGATTATGAACTACCGGGAATTATAAGATCAGCATAATGTAAATAATTTAATAAAAAAAAGGAGCATTTACCTTTTCTTTAATGAAATCTCTTAAGATTTCAATTGAGTCTCTATAAAAAAGTGAAAAATATTAATACATTAAGTAATGGTAAAAGTTTAAAATTTTATGATGGTAACTGAAGATTATTCTGGTTCTTATATATTACTTGCAAAAGGATAAATTGTTAGAAATAATAATAATTTCTTTAAATTAAAATATGTTATCTCATATTTAATAATCAACACGTAAAATGCAATTTCAATTTAATAAATCAAGTTATTCAAACTGACATTGATATTAATGATAGCAGATACTCCCTTTGCCTTTATTCCGAATGCAGAAAGGAATTAATTACCTTCAATTCAGCTGGAATGTTTTCATGTGCTGAGATCTCTTACTAGACTCTTATCATTTAAATTCAGATAATTTATTTTGAAATTCAATAATTCATTTTACAATGAGTTGTCAAATAGATATTTTTGTTACATCCAAAATTATATGAATTGTGGGTTTTCACTTTTTCCGACTAATGATGTTGCTCAATAAAGGAAAAATCTTGAACCAGATAAAACTAGTTATATACTAAATTAAAAAGATTCAGCACAATGAATAAGGTTGTATATTAAATATTAATTTGTGTTATAAAACCATCGGTTATGAATTCTTTTGGCATCTGTCTTTTTTTTCTATCTTTTCTTTTTCTAACGTTTTGAAATGTTATTTTGAGTTATCTAATATTAGACCTACAAACGTGTACCCTTGTAGTAATTTATTTTTAAGCCAAATACAATAGTTGAATTCTTATTTATGATTGTTCTTCGATATGAAATATATTTTTTTTAATAAAGAATGCAAAAATCCTGCGCTTCAAATTAGACTTAAAATAAATTCAAAACAAAATAAAAGAAAGTTTTCTTTTCGTCTTTTCTGAATTTCTGAATTGAGAAGTGATAAACGATAATGGATGAGATGAAATTCATTCACAATCATTCATTCCAGGGTTATGGCGATAAATGGCTTTGTATTTCCTGGTTATGGTGATGAATGATTATCGATTTCATTGCTATGGTTATGAATGATTATGCATTACATGGTTATGGTGATGAATGGTTATCAGTTTCATGGTTATGGTGATGAATGGTTATGGATTTCATGGTTATGGTGATTAATGGTTATGAATTTCAGGGTTATGGTGCTGATTCTGTGGTTATGGATTTCATATTTATGGTGATAACTTCGTGGCTATGGATTTCATATTTATGGTGTTGATTTTGTGGTTATGGATTTCATGTTTATGATAATGAATTTGTGATTATGGATTTCATATTAATGGTTATGAATTTGTGGCTATGGATTTCATACTTATGGTAATGACTTTCTGGTTATGGTGATGAAAGATTATAGATTTCATGGTTATGGTGAGGATTTTGAAAAATAAATATTTAATTCTTCTTAAAAATTTTCAACGAAAAATAAATATTTAAATTCTTCTTAAAATTTTTCTTTTAATGTGTATTTTTCATTATTATAGAGATGAAAAAAAAGGATTAAATATCAAGTTCATATCACATAGTTCATAGAAATTGTTACCGTTGTCAGAAGCAAGTTTAGCAGCATAAAAAAAGTTCTCTATTTGATATGACATATGATAAATAGTTGATAAATCTAAATTTCTTTGAAAAAAATTCATTTCACTACCTTAAACTAATCCTTTATATTTCTTTTTTTGCTTAAAGCCTTTTATAAAGTTATATTTTTTCAAGCTTTTATTCGTTTTTATAGACTAATTTTTTCTTTAATAAATATATATTACTTTATTTCAGTTGAAATCAAAGTATAAGTTGCAGATCCAATTAATTTAACTCAAAATTTGTTTGAAAATGTGTAAAAATATTCAAAATCTCTAAAACTGGCCTAGTAATAAATTAAAAAAAAAAGCTGTACAAAATACAATTCGGCAGGAAGAAATTTTTTTAATTAGTTTAAATTGTGATGAATTAGAAATAAAATTATTTTAGTGTGTAGGAAATTCCCAAAATTAGTTTTTAATTTTATAAAATCAATCTTTTGCTCCATATTTTAATAAATTTTTTTCTATCATTTTAAAAATGTTCAAAGTTCTTTTTCGTTAAGATGGTGAATACAGAAAGTATTCCTTCCTCTTCCTCCAAAGTGCTCTCACACCTACGAAAGAATGATTGCGTATTAAAACTGCATCTTACATCAAGCTAAATATTTCTTGTTATTTACTTTGCTATATTGCCTCTTTATTTCAGTTGTCTCCTTTCTCTGAATGCAGCAAATCATTATGCGTCCACCGAAATTGAGATTTTTTACCTGTTAGGGATTTTATTTTAATTTTAAAAAAAGAAAACACAGGTCAGAATAATAAGCTGACTGTTTGTGCTTGTAATCTTTCATTTTTCATATGAAAAAAAGTGGTGGCCAAAGTGGAATTCAATAAATCTAAATTTAAAACAATATGTTAGTCAGGAAAAAGTTAATTTTATTTATGGGTTTTTTTATACTAGCGCTATATGAGAAAATATTTAGGCATTAGATGGAAAATATGAAATAACGACATTCTTATAAAAGAAAATCATTAAAATAACATAAACGAACGAATTAAAAAAAACTTGAAATTTGCTGATAGAAATGTGAAATATGCTATATCGTTTTGGCATGTCAAGTACATGTGCATATTATTATAAATGTTTCTAATTAATTATTAGACAATTAAAATGGCAAATAAATTATTTGTAGCATTCAAATCAAATATGTTCTCGGGACAAAAAGCTCCATGTTTGTATATAAACTTAGTTTCATTTATCCAAAATAAAGTAATTGTGAGAACTACTACTCCAATGTAGTGATAAAGAAAAACAGTGTACAGTGATTTAGAACAAATTTGTGCACATGATTGGTTTAAAAAATAACGCAAATATTTCTTTAAGGCTTAATTTAGAGAAAATATCAATGAAGTTATTAGGATGCCAAGAGATTTATAATTACCAATCTATGAATTTTAACACTTGAAAAATATTTAGGAATTACAAATTTTTGATTTCCTTACCATTAATTTATTTATTACTTTTAATATTTTAATTTAAGAGATAATTTAATTTCAGTAGGGATAATTAATGAATTTTTTATATAGATGTTACATATAAAAATTTTAAATAGATAACATCGCATTCAATTCTTTTAATTATATCAGTGTTATATAACAGATTTGAACATACGATTTGATCCATAAATAATGGAAACATTCCTGTAAGTCATATATCAGAGAAAATCTAATATATCAATGATGATATTAGATTGAAGCAAAGATAGTTATGATTACCAATCTATGATTATAACTCTTGAAAATTATTTATGAAATTGAGATTTTTGATTGCTGTATTCTTAATTTTACTTTTAATTATTTATTGCTTTTAATATTTTAATTTAAAACATAATTTAATTTCAATAGGGATTACTTATGAATTTTTTATATAAATGTTAAAAATAAAAATGTTAAATATATAATATCGCAGATAATCCTTTCAATTATATCAGTGTTATAGAACAGATTTGGACGATTTGAATAGAACAGAAGAACGATTTGATCCGTAAATAATGAAAACATTCCTTTAAGGCATACTTTATAGATAATATCTCTGAAGATTTTAGAATTTCCAAGGATTTATTGGCAATTTTCCACCTTAGATTTTGAGATATTATAAAATTTATCATATTGGTATTAATTTAATAAAATTGATTAAACATTTCATTAGTATCATTTCAATAATTAAACCCATGTCTAGGATTTGGGCAACGTAGACGAAATGGCTGGAATTGTTGATATATAATTATTACTTGGAATTGCTGAAATTCATCATCGTTGAATATAATTACAACGATTATTTAATCTGCTTCCCATTTATAACCCTTTAAACAACAAGTAGCATTTGATGCACCGTTTGAAAAGTTTGATATAATCCCCTCCATTGCTTTCATTCATAAATATTCATTTTGATATTAAGCCTTCAACGTTTGCCAATACCTAGGATTATATCATCAGACTCAAAATAATTCGTTGAAAGGCATCATAATTTATGCTAATTAATTTACCCTCTGATGGGCAACTTAGCAACACACGCGCGGTGGACTTTTGATCCTCGAATAGATTACTTTGTTGTTCAGTGATACATCTTAACAAACAGCTCTCTCATTAAATCCCCCCCCTATAGTCTGCTACTCATTCGGCTGAGGAATTAAATGGGCATCTAAACAGATAGCCGTTTAAATGAGCTTAATGACCTCCTAACGGTTTCTCATCTTATGAGCTGCTCTCTGCTGGAGAGTTCCCCGTCCATTACTGGAGCAAATTGAAGGCGTATTCAGCATAATTGTGAAATGATGTGAAAGTTCGTTGAAGTCGGTTGCACAGATTCCGTATAGAACACCCCGCTAATCACCGTTTTGTTCCCAAAATTAATTCATGGCATAATAAAAGCGTTCAAACCTTTTGTTTATTTTCAAGGAAGGCATATGGGATTTTGATGGATTGCGTGGTGTTAAGTTAATATATACCAGACATTATGCATTGATAAGTAGATATTATTAATTTGGGCAACAATAATAATTATTTCTAGAAAGAGGATATTGTATGGGTTTTACTTAATTCACTGCGAAATATATATTTTCTGCATAGTTTTAATCCGTCTTTAATTTTTAATGTTAATTATGATTTATTAAATATTAAAAATGTTAGTTACTAAATTTAATTATTACAAAATAAAAATCATTCTGATTTTATTACTTTAAGAGTCTTATACACATATTTCTTTTATAAATATAATCAATCCATAAAATTATAAAAGGAAAAATTTTTAAGGAAAAATATTTATAAAATTAAAATTTTTGATTGAGTTGAAAAACTTGAAGCTGTTTAAACTACATTGAAAATTTATTTTATGAACATTTTTATTTCGTTGCAAAAGTTAAATTTCTTTTTCTACATGCATGCAGGTAAAAGAAATTATATATTTCTTCTAAATACTGACTATTTGTAGGATAAAAATGAAATCTTTTAATGATTTATCAGATCCTTAAATTTATTTTACACTTTTTTATATATTTATGAAATTGAAAAATATTTATGAAATTGAAATTTTTGATTGTGTTGATCGAATTTTATTTAATAAAAATACTACTTTAGTTTAAAAGATAATTTAAATACAATCAATTTTATTAATAGAGTTTATTAGAGATATTAACTATAAAAAAGTTAAAAAGAGACCATCACATATGATCCATTCAGTTTCGTTAAAAATCTAATGACGAAACTGGGAACATGAAATTTGTAATCAAGATTGTTTACTAACTACTAAACGCATAAAAAGAATTTTTGTCGTTTCCAATTCAACGCTTAACTGAACTGTAATAGAAATTAAATAAATGAAAATTATTTTTTGCTTTCACTTAAAAATATTAAAAAAATTACCAAAATATTAAATATTTTTCATCTGGAATTTAGAAAAGAAAGTATGTTTGTGAAATGTATGAATAATTAAAAAATATATATATGATTTTGTTCTTTTCTCTTATTATTAACCTTTATTCTTTCTTTTTCATGAATTAAATTTTATAAAAACTTTACATTTTTTAAACTACATTGAAGATTTATTTTATGAACTTTTTTATTTCTTAATAAAAGTAGAATTGCTTTTCTACATGCATGCAGGTAAAAGAAATTATATATTCCCTCTAAATACTGACTGTTTGTAAGGTTAAAATGAAATATTTTAAAGATTTCTCAGATCCCTAAATTTATTTTACCTTTTTTGCGAGTAAAATGTACAAATTTGCTCCTTTCTCTGAGAGTAAGAAAAACAAAGATTGCATATTAATATTATACGTCAAATAAAATCTCAATTGTATTTCACATGAGTAATTTATTATTGTAACTTTTCTTTTAAATAATGTAAAAACATTCGAATTTGAATACGAACATTAATTTTTTCTAATCATTTCATCTTTCCTTACTATAAAACAATCTCATTTAAAAACCGATCTATGTCGTTTTAACTGCCGAATTTATTTTTCCTTCTTAAATAATATGTATGCACATTTCGTATTTTGTTCTGAAAAAAAAGAGAATATAATAGTTTACAATTTAATTTATTTTGCACTCATTGGTTAAGTATCGTTTCTGTATTTTTTTCAACAGTTGAAATACACATGAAAAATAAGAATGAGTTGTCGAAATAAGTTTTGGGGAAATTTTAATTAGAATATTAAATTAACCCTTTAATTAATTTAATATTAATCGAAATGTCGGCATTTTTTCGGCTACAATTTGTATAAGTATTACCCGAAAATTAATATTTTTTTTAACATTTAAGATTTAAAAAAAATTACAGCAATTTTAACTTCATATTTTTATAATTACAATTCCTTAAATTTTGACTATTTTTCATTAAAATGTTTTTGAAATAACCCTTTTCAAAGTGTCCAAAACATTTCCAATTTCTCCCAATCTTAATTAATTGTTAACTAAATATTAAGTAACCTCGATTCCGCAATTACTTAATAGTACTTTCTTTAAATAACACTTTTGGAAGTGCACAATACGATTCAAATGTTTTGAATTTCTGATTGATTGTTATTTAAATATTCATTTAAATGTTATTTCACCAATTATAATATCCAAACTAAAAATGAAGATTCTATTTACGTTTTCTATCTCTGATAATATAGTAATAGATTTTCCTTTATAATTTATACATTAAAAAAATCTATAAAGAAATCTAATTAATGCATTATGCTAAAAAGTAATCCCAATATATCTACATATATACTTATTAACATACTTTACTTATTAATTGATATACTTATACTTTATACTTTACTTATCTATATTTATTCTTTATACTTTATATTATACTTTATATATTTAAACTTTACTTATCTACATCATTTACTTATTAATTGATATTATTTCAATTAAAGCACTTTCATATATAATATAATCTATTTTTATTTAAAATATCAGAAATTTAAAAAAACAATAGTTATAGAGTAATGCAATATCTTAACATTTCTGAGCAAAGAAATATCTATAAGTTACTTTTGTTAGAAATTACGTATGAGAAATCATCTTATGAATTAATAACAATCGAAATAGGAAGAGAAATTGAACAACTTTCTCAAGAACCAATGCAATTCTGGTAATAATATGTATATTAAAATAAAACAAATTTTTAATTGGTAAAGTAATTTTAAGTTAATACAGTTAATTATTTTTCTTAAACAATAACAAATAAAAGAAATATTCAGCAAGAATAACACAATTTTGAATTTCTAAATAGTTTTAATATTTTTACACCGTATTTTCCTTAGTTTTATTATTATAAAAGGGCTACATTTTAGTTGCTTTCTAATTTATTGAATATTTAATTAAATTTTGTAATTTCGCATACTATGAAGAAAGGATACTATGAATTAACTTTTGTAATTCATAGTATCCTTTCTTTTGTCTCAATCAGCTCAGATTAGAAGGATATGCCGAATATATATATATATATATATATATATATATATATATATATA
>JAOUZG010034239.1:744483-760135 GCA_026289955.1 Argiope argentata | reverse complement strand
TATATATATATATATATATATATATATATATATATATATATATATATGTGCAAACACATCCATAATTTTGTTCATTTATATTGGGACTACCATTATTTCATAAATAAAGAGAAAATGTTTATTAAAGCATCAATAATTTTTGAAATTATGAATTTTCATTTGTCTGAAATTTTTATTCGGATATGCATGCTTTTTTATTAATTCATTTGATCTTTTATGCGTAAATATTTAAAAATATATATACCGGATGATAGCATAGTTCAATATCATGTAATTTTTTTTATTTTAGAATATTTATGCTTATTATGTTATGAATTTACGTTCTTTAGACGTTATAATAACCTCCAAACAGACAAAAATTATTAATTTACAAAATTGAATATTTTTTTTTACATTTTGTACACTTATTATTTCACAATTATTTACGCTTCCCTTTTTATTAGGTAAAAAGCAATTTAAATGATTATAGACTTTTGTTTATGCCCTATAATTACTGTATTTGAATCAAAATCACTTCATATTAAAAATTTTGGTAACTGTAATAAAATACATTTAATAAATGAAATGTTTATTTTATTTTATGCCTAATTTACCTACCAATTAAACTGTTTAAAAATTCATCTTAATCAATATTATATGGCTTCTTAATAAAAATGTCAAGATTAATAAATAAATATTTAAGTTTCAGTTTTTTTCCTGAATTCAACAAATTTACAAAGGTAAAATAAGAACTGTTAATTAAATCTTATTCTGTGAAATAAATATTTTCCAATTTTTGTTTTGTAAAACGAAATTCAAATTTTAAACAAATTATTTAAAAAGGAAACAATTAATAAATCCTTTTCCGAAAAATTAATACATTTCTAGAAACATTTTAAAAATGGAAATCATGTTTTAATGTGCAATTTCTCCATCAGATGGCAGCAGGAATTGCGCTGTTTGATGAGTAGATTAATTTCTGACCGCTGGAGGAAATGGTTCAGAAATTCATTAAAAGTTAACCTTGCTTAATTTCAACCTTTCATCGCAGCAATTAATTCTTCGTAATTTTCTGTAATTCGGCCTCATAATTAATCCGCTGCGTTTTGCAGAAAGGGAACTCTATGGCACACGCTGGAAACAAGTTCCTGCATTTGAAGTTAATTTAATTCCTTTGGGAATAAATCAGATTCTGTGTCTTGTCAAGAGATATTTTACATTTCAGAATCTAAAATTAGAACGACTCGTTTTAATTTGCTTTCGTCCTTTAATGAGACCGTATTTAACGTTCAGATTGCTCATTAATAAGTAATCCTTCTTTAGCGTTCTAATTAATTTCCTGTAGATTAAGAAAGCAAGAGGTAGAGTAAGAGTTAGCTCTTAAATTGTATTTAAATAAAAGTCGAAGTAATATCAAATATATCAGTGGTGTATTTAAATATATTTTTTTAAAAACTTAAGAAAAATATTTTTATTAAGTTACTCTTGGAATAAAATCATAAAATATTTATTAACGATTTGCATAATTATATTTATTTGCTTTATAATATGGAACTAAATTATTCTTGTCTCTGTTAACGAAGAATTAAAAAAAAGACTTAATTGTACTTCTCTATTTTTAAAAAAAAATCGAAATTTTATTATTATGGGAGAACTTAATGTTGCTATCTCTAGGGTTTTTTGTATAATTGAAGGCAACGAATAATTGAAGCTCGAAATCGCGTTTTCAACGCATAAAGCATAAATATAAGAATTCATCAATATCTTTTAATAGCATAGAGATTTTAGTTACGTTTACCAACATCGCATTATTATTATGTATGCTCCTTTGAAAGCTGATGCGTTTTTAAAATATTTACCTGCTTTTACCTGACTGCATCATTATTACGCATGCTTCTTTGACAGTAGATGAGTTTTTAAAAGGTTGGTGTAGAACTATGGCATCATAGCTGTTATTTCATCTCAAAATCAGTCGATCTCTAAAACTTTGTTTGCCAGCTAGAAGAAGCATTCATTTTACGATAGCATCCATTTTCTTGAGGAAAAAGGCATGAAACGTGCGCGTGCGAAGATTTATTTTCCACTGACTTCGGTCATTCTTATATTTGGAATTTATTTTGTGAAAAATTCCTTTTAATCCAAAGTTGTGATATGAGCAAATTTAGTGTCTTTTCTTAAAAAATACCACTTCAAATGAGCCATGAAGCTTTGATCCATTAAGCAGGGGTAAATAATGATTTGTGAATTCATTTGAATAATTATTGTGGAAATGAAAAAGGGGTATTTAAAAATTAGGAACATCTTTATTCCTCAAATTAAAATTAATCAATTTTTCAAGTCTTTAGGTGAAAACGTTGATAGCTAATAATAATGTTTAAATGTTAATAAGTTTATCAGTTCAAAAAATGCGATCTACTTGTAATATTTTATCCATATATATATAGTTAATATTTTGTATAATAGCTTGTTATAGATGCCCTTAAGCTAAAGCCTTTCTTTGTTGCGATTGAAAAAAATCTTCCGTTTAATTTATCAAATAAAAACAAACATTCTGAGAACCATGCAACAACACATTTCAATAAATTTATTTTAAAATTCGTTAAAGCCATATTTTTGGAGAAAAAAAAGTAATTATTTCAAAAATAAAAAAATAACGGAAAATGAATGAAATTATCCATTAAAAAAATGGGGTAGGAACTTTCTTTTATTCATCATTTTCTTACAATTTAATTTTTTATGCTTGAATATTATTATAATTGATATACAATAATGATATAAATAATTCTGAATATATGTGACTTTTAGCTTCAAAGGTTTATTATACTCTCATGTGAATTTCATTTCTTTGCCATATTACTATTATATATCCTTTAAATTTCTAAAATATTTAAAACTTCAATCATATAATTCGTTGATCTTCCAACACTTCAAAGGAAATAAAAGAAGATAATATTCAAGTGCTTATAGGAGCTTAACAATGTTTAATAAAAGAACTTTCGGAAAATACTCCATGGCTTAGGATATTTGGCCTGGATGGAAAGTGTAATTCAGAAGAAAAAATAATGAAAAGGTCAAGAATACACAAAGTAGCCGCAATAAAAAAGATTATTTTGTCCCCAAGCAATTTTTCTTCCTCTTTTTTTCATATTACGCGGCATGTTTCAACATACTCATATTATGAAACCGTTGAACAGAAATGGTAAACAATGATTCATGTTCATCTAAAACTTACCATAAATGCACCATCAAATATTATGGCACTCCTACCCATCAACCTGTCAAAGTCAGGTGATTATATTACTTCAGCTCTATGTTTGATATAAACTAAATTCATATTGGACTCGGAAATGATTTTTTGTGCTAAATTAGAAATTAAAAGACTTTAACATTTCAGATTTTATTTTCACAACAGCATGATAATGATCATTTTTTCTAAAATTAGTAGAATTTGCCAAGTTTCATTTCCACTGTAGACAAAGCCCGTGCAGAGCATGTAGCTTTTCACTTAATCACTGTACTACCTCAAGAAGGAAATGGTATCTAAAGAAAAAAAATGAAAAAATTCGGAATGTGTTCTTGCATGCCAGATCTTGACACGAATCCATCAACAGTAAAAGATATTTCTTAAAACATCGTCACTTTTCTTTAAAATCCTTATAAAGATTTCTAGCGCATTGATCTTCTTGTTCACTATGCAAAAAATATTCTTTGAATTTTTAAAATTTGATCTACAATTATTTTTTAAGTATTTAATTCTCTATAATAAGAAAATTTTTATAGCTTTCCTAAATAGTTTAGGAGTATATTATTGCCTAAATGTTACTTTTTCATCAATTTAAAATTTAAAAAAAGATTCTTTTCAAGTGTATTAGTTTTATATTCATATATGTTTTCTAATATTAATAAATTTAAAAAGTATGCTTTGCATCAATTCGTATTAAAAGTTTAAAAGTATGCTTTGCATCAATTGGTATTAAAAGTTTAAAAGTATGCTTTGCATCAATTGGTATTAAAAATTTAAAAGTATGCTTTGCATCAATTCGTATTAAAAGTTTAAAAGTATGCTTTGCATCAATTCGTATTAAAAGTTTAAAAGGATGCTTTGCATCAATTCGTTTCCATGTATTAGGTATTTATATTTATGCTAGCTGTAATGATATTAAATGTAATGATATAATAATTAGCTGCATAAATTTTTTGTAAGTATTACTGATGTTACATAATTATTTTTAAATATGAAATAAAAACAAATGAATAAAACCTAAAATATTATCAATGAACATAATGTAATAATGTGAGACTCAAATCCTTCTTTTGTTAATTTTACATTTTTTGTATGTGTGAAAACATAAATTTATAGTAAATGGTCTAACAAAGAAGTTTTTAATTTCTTTTACAACTAAAAATAACTACTGACGTAAGTGCTTTCAAATTTTAGAAACGTTTTTATATTCATATTTCTAAATGTTTTAATATGTGGTTTGGCAATATTAGAAAAATTTATTCTTCAATATTATTTAATTCTTACTTTTGCATCATTACACTTTAAACTGGAAAACTACAAAAAAAGCATTTTTGTTTGACATAGAAATGTAAATTTTATGAAAAATAAGAAAGACTTTAATAAGGATTTGAGGTGACTAGTCAAAAAACTAAGTTTTCATTAATTAATAACTAAGTTGTCTTTTAAAATAAAAGTCTGTACAATCAAACAAATGCAAAACTATGCTTAATAAATAATATTTTAATAGCCCAAAACCTTTGAAATGGCAAATATTTAAAAAAAGATCAGTGTAGCGATTTTACATATAGAAAACATTTCTTTTCTTTACTTGAAAATGGTTTTGAGATTTTCTCTTACTTAGAAACTGATTCACTTCTTAATTTTAACTTTCGATGGAGATGAAAATTATACAATTTTTATTTCAATTTCTGTTAATTCTTTTTTAAATGTAAGCAGATAAGCTTCAAATAAGAATATTTGAAAGTATGTAACCCATTATTGATCAGTGTTAAGGATTTAAGCTAATCTAACAAAATGTTTTTAAATTTTTCTGTTACTTCTATATATATGTCTTCAAAAATGTATTTGTCTATTAAAATATTTTATACAAAGAATTTGTAAATTAAAAATATTGTACTCAAAACAAGTTTAAAACATTTTACATATAATAATCACCTCCACTAAAATTATCTTTTTTAAAGCATTTATATAGACTGAAACAATATTAATAATTAAATAAAATTTTATTTTCTGTCATGAGAATTTAACTTAAAAATAGCTGAGATGGAAAATGATAATTTTAACATCTGATGTAAATATTTCTTTTGCTACAAATAATTTTAATTTTATATTTAGAGAGGAAAATTAATTAAATGAGTGACATTTAACCATTTGAGATATCCCTATCTTCTTCTAGTTCCAGATTACTGAAAATCTATATTTATTAAAACAATTAATGAGTAAAATCGGAGGAATAACAACATGATAATGAAATCGATATAAGTGAATAAATAATTCAATAATTTAAACTTTATAGCAATAATTTTTAAACTAGAATCTTACAATTTTTTAGAGTAAAATTTATAAACTGAAAATTGCAAATATTCTCAAATGCAATCGTCATTATTAACTAAATATCGAATGTAAAATTGAGTCTAGTCTAGATTAGTTTTCTACACATTTCCAACATTGATTTTCCATACAATATAAGCTCCATCCTTTCATATAATTTTGCACCTGAAATTTATAAAGATTATCATGTTTAAGAAAAAGTAAAAGATTTGGAAAAATTATATTTGAATTCAAAAGTGTAATTCAGAGGACGAGAAAAAAAGTGAAGAGGTAATAATTAAACACTTTACCCTCAAAAACGTAGAAATACAGAATGTAACCAAACTGTTCTACTATATTTCCACTATGAAAGCTATTTTTAGTGGAAGAAAGAAACATAATAGCATAGTCATTTCTAACTTGATAAGGGCGAAATATATTCATTTTAGATCTGTTATACTAACATCTTATATAAAGACATGTTGAGTTTTTGTATTTACTTATCAGGAAATTAAGAACACATTTTTCCCAAACATACAGTTGATTAGAAACGCATGAAATCATAAGATTAGTCTTGATTAACCTGATAATAAATTTCTTTTAATTAATTAGAAATCAAAATCTGAGAGGAAAATGATAGAGTAAATAAAATAAACGTGCGTCAGGTTTGAGAATGTCTTGAAAATGTTTTAATTTGTCCCTTTCATAGGCAACAAATCAAGATAATTTTTCACATCCTATTAATAGAAAAATCTCGCTCTTACAAAGTTTAATCAATAAACTTCCTATGATAAGATATGAAAATTTTTTTTAACGAAATACAAATGAAGTTAATTGCCTACTTTTTTAAAATTGTATACACTTTTATTCCACTACCAATTTTTTACAAAAATAGTATATAGTATTTAATCTGGTGCCGATTGTTACTGGTCGATAATTGAAGCTTTTCTAGAAATCATCTATCCTAATAGAAGACAAAAAATTCCTTATTTTGTTGGTATTTTCTAGAATAAAAAATAACATTTCTTCTCCATAACACAATATCTTTGCATCATATCCGAAATAAGGTGCATTTTTAAAACTTTAACATAAGAAAAACACACTTTACAGCTTTTTTTCTTGAACTTAACAGGAGAATTCTTTCTTAATTATCGTTATAGAAAGTTGCTTCCTATTTTTTTATCCATCTCTCCCGGCCATAAAATGTGTTATCAAGATTCTATTATCTTCAAACGCCCTCATCTCGTTGCCGCACCTCAACGAGGGGCGGATTTTCTTTGCTTTGCAGCAGGAAACATTAAGATATCCGGGTTATTTATTACAGGAACCGGAAGTACTAACCTCCTAATGATCTCCGAGTTAGACGTCTCGCAGAAACACGTATAAATACTGGCAGTCAAGTTTTCACTGATATTACACAAAAGTTCTGACATATTTAAGCTCTTTCATGCTCTTAAGAAATAAGAATTATTTAGGTGGTTTTATATACCTTTGAAGTTTAGACTTAAATCATATGAAACACTTTTTAATTAACTATTTTCACATTGTTTTCATTTGACCATGATAATTTCAATAAGGAATTTTAAAAGTTTTCATGTTTCTTTAATAAATAACGTAATTATTTCCATATAAAGTCATTATTTACAATGTTGTCTTAAAAGTAATTATCTTTTTTATGTTTAGGCAAAATTAATCCAAAGGAAAAATGATATTGTGTTGATTTAAAATTTTAAATTATGTTTCTAATTTCATTTATCACTGATTGTATTGTGTATTGATTTTTTTAAGATCCTGATCTAAAGATATCCACAGAAATAAGTTTACTTATGATTTTCCTTGAAAGAAAAAAAAGCAAAGTTTTAAGATCAGGTATCATACTCGTTATCTGACCATGGCTCAAAATTACGAGATCCATCCTAAAATAGCTATAGTGTTGCTTTACAACGTTGATATAACTAAACTAAACACCCTAAATTGTGAGTATCAGTTACGCGTAGAAAATAAGTTATGTTTTCTGTTAGCCATCCGCTCATATTAGCTGAAAAAAATGTGTTGTATTTACTTGATTTTAGGTGTTTACGCCAATAATCATTTTAATTCCCTAATTTAAGAGCTATTAATTTTTGTATATAAATTATTGTTTCTTCAAACTTAACCCAATATGTATAAAAACTGAAATTAATATAAACAATCGCTAACGTCATAAAAACGAGCCAATGAGATATCAGTACTCTCTTTTATCAAATTAAACTTTCAATTATTAGTTTACTTATGAGGAAGTAGAGGGATAATTTATTATACAAATTCCTCTGATAAATATTTTTCTGTGCATAAATTGTGTGTGCGTATATTTGATAGTATAAAATACTTGGTAGGTGCATGCCACCTGCCAACATAAATATTAGTTGTGTCAGTACTTTTTTTTATTGTCCTGATAGCAAAGTAAATTCAATAAATGTGTTGATAAATGAGTTGATATATTCAAAATAAAATAAGAGAATGATTTTCTAAAGCATATTTCTAAATACTATTACCACAATTATTATAAGAATGTCTTTGGTTTCAAGAAGTTTTCTTTTTCCTTCTTTTTTTTTAAACTTAATTTTTTTTTCTTTTCTTCTTGCCCTTATCACTGGAATTTCCCAAGGAAAAATTTCGATTGTGTTAAAATAGCCATTTTGATCTAAAAATCATTAATCTACACAGTTCTGAAGTTTTAAAAATCTGAATTTTTACTATTAATTCTCATTTTATGATGCGATAATCCTAATATAACTGCAAATAAATATTTATTATTTAATATATTTTTCGATTCCAAACATAAATGCCAATTTGTACATTCTACACTCATGTCCATAAATTAAAAATAATTCAGGATCACTTTGAAATAGAGCTCTGAAATACATATATCACCCGTATCACCAGTCAAATGTGTTCCATTTCCTTCAACTCACTATCACCTGCGGCTAACCTGGAATAGAGAGCATGAGTTGTTTACACTGCAATAGTGGGCTTCTGTGGTATTTACTAACGAGTTCAGGTTAAGCTTGAAATCTAATTTTCATATGAAAAGTGCCAAGTACCTATTATCACCAAGAGAAAAATGATTGAACGACATCGTTACGGTCATGCAAGAATGTTCGTTTGGAGAGGAACTACTGGGTCCCAGAACTGAACAGCATGTTCAAATTGGAACCATGACAGATCTATAGGAAAATCATTCTGTAACAACATGGATGCTTGTTTCGGGGACCTACGGGCTCAGAATGTGTGTCTATGGATGATAGCACTATTCCTCACCATGTAAACATCGTAAACTAATGGCTTAGATCGGATGATATCACCCGCATAGAATGACCAGCATTCCCACTGCACTTAAATCCATTAAAGCATGCGTGGGACATACTTGGCCGTCAAGTTGAAGCCCATTAACCACGTTCTAGTTGTCTACCGGAGCTTCAGAGAGCATTGTTTGATGAGTGGCGTAATATTCCACAAGATCAGATCGATAATTTGATACTCAACATGCCTAGGCATTGTACGGCCTGTATTTCATCGTCTGGAAGACATATTAGGATATTAACAATCATATCAACCACGTAATATTGGTATTTGTAAATAGGTTTTTTTTTGTAAATTGGTTTTGTAATTGGTTTCTTTGTAAGAGTGCAAACAATCGCAATTTTTATTAAGGATAACGAGCATATAGCATCTTTTTTGCTCATTACCGTTTGTTTGATAAATAGGCTTTATAATTAAGTCACGTTTGTTTTGTTTCTAACTCTTTCTTTTCCTGAACTCGTATTACCCTTAATTTATTTACATAAGTGTATTTACTTTGTTTAATGGCGCTTTTATTTGAAAACCCAGTATTTATTACAATGTTTTATTTCCATTGAAATGAAAACAATGGACTTAATTTTGAATAATTAGCTATTATTATTTAAAATGCATTACACATTATGAATAAAACAATTCTAAATATCAATATTTGAGTGAACAGAAAGTAAAACAAATTGGGATTATTTCATCAAATATTTCGCAAGTTCGTAAAAATTAATGGATTAATTTTAACATGAAAAATTATTAGAAAGGTGATAATATTAAGAATGATATATGAATGTACTTATAATATAGACACCAAATTGAGATAGATTCATGCAGTAATATTTACGAAAGTCTCTATTACCCTTCGCATTAAATAACATTTGCTAACACACACAATCCGCGTATAAGAAATTCAATACTGAGCCACAGATGCTAAATTGGCATTATTATGGCATATGAATTAATGGATGATACCGAAATGGTCAGCGATGTTCAATAGAGGAGCTTCATTCATACCTGATAATTGCCATCTGCTTAGGAGTTAACGGTTTAATCTGACTTATTGATGTTTTAAAGTATTCAGTAGTACAACTAACGCAAAACATTAATTCTTGATTCAGCCCTTATGACGAGTGACCTTTAATATTGAATGACAAGCAGGTATGCCCTTTGGGTGATTTAGCTGATTAATATTCTACCAAATAGTTTCAGGCAATTGATGGACTACGCCAGACAGTAACTTATTCAGATATCCAATGCTTCGGACATATAATGAAGCCAACACACGCACTACAGAAGTCTAACGTGATTCAGTGAACAGTTTCGATTATAATACTGAAAATATATAATGGTATAAGCTACTTTTCAAAAAAAAAAATTATTAAAGAGGCCTCTAAAGCAGAGATTGAGTTTAATGCAGTTCGATCTATATGCTAATTTCGATCTAAGACAGCACTAAAATGAAAGTATCAGGTCATTTTTGCTGCTGAATAGCATTATATCTTGAGGATGTTAATCTAGGCAATACCATTTACACCATTGTAAATTTAACCGGTTCATATCTATGGTGTTATGTGATTTTACCAAAGGCGAGTACTCAACTTGAAAAATAATTTTTATTGAACAGTTGACGTTTTTCCCGAGAAAATAAATATCATTTTGTTAATATAAAAATGGATTTTCATTCAGCCAAGTATTCACCATCTAGTAAGACCACGCCTAAATAGGAATTGTACAGGAACAAGTATTTGTCCTGACAAGACAACACATGTCCAAACTTATTTCTCAGCAAACGTGAACTGGAATTTTATAACCAGGTGAATGTAAGCCCAATTTTAGAAGTAAAATATGTTTATTTTAATATAATAATTAAAGTGTCATCGTGTTAATATATAATCAAGGTATCATCTTATTAATATATAATCAAGGTATCATTCTTATTAATATAATAATCAATGTATCTTCGTGTTAGTCTATTAATTATTGTAGTATCGAGTATATCGATCAATTTGATACAACTATGTTTCCGTGCGTTTTCATATAACCATGTTTCCGTGCGTTATTTGTGAAATATAGAACTTGAAAAGCAGAAGGAAATTTCTTCAACAACTCATCTTTCCTAGTGGAATAATTACTGAGAGTTTAGTATTTCTACAATCAAAGAAGGTGGTTCTTTCAAGATAAACAGGTTGCTTTGAAAAGAATGTTAATGTATTACCTGGTAAAAGGGCAGCATTTTGCATACATAGTTAATTAACAAAATATTGAAGTAAATGATATTTATTAGAAATAATTACATTTAACATTTCTTAATTATATCATATACTAATTGATTTCTCTAATAAATTCTTCATTTTAATTGAATAATGATCATTAAGGATACGCATTTAATTGTTGAACTTTGATTTCATGTCTGATATAAAACAAATTTTAAGCTTAAGCGAATAAATAAGTTTATATTCGACGTTGTAACAGATCACCAGACAAAGGTAAGTCATTGTAGGAACTATAGTAAGAAGTGTTTAAAATCAGCCTATCTTATATTTAAATCAGAAATTTGAAGTTGTTCAGTACCGGCTAATGGCTAATCATTAATTAATTCAGATTGCTAATGCTTATGAATTGCATTCTTATTGGATTGTTCTGTATTACCTGTCATTGAAAATTTGAAAAATTAACTTTATTTTCTTTAATTAGTTATATAAACATAGTAATGAAAAAAATTAAAAACATTCATCGTTAAATCTAGTTCTAATTAAGATTGTTTATAAATTATACAAATTACTTTACTTAAGCATTGTACTCTACCTTTGATTATTGGAGTATTATTATCATGTTGTACATATGACAAATTTAATTACAGGAAACCAAATAAAATCAGAGAATAAACCCCTTCAAACGTGAATTTTTCTAAAAAACAATTCATTTTTATCCAAATTATATTACATATTTAATTTAAGAATTATTTTACATTGATAACTCTTTTTTTATCCAACTACAGAAACAGAAAAGTATTGTTGCCTTATTTCTATCCTTATATTAGCAATTTATTGTCCACCACACGAAAGTCTTTCTAAAATATGGAAATAGAAAAACAGCAACAAATATAAGTATTTCCGTCGGTTGCTTCAAATTTATAATATGATGAGAAAAGTCTTCTCTTGGTCCATAAATATTACAATAATGCACTAGCTTTCAGTAACACTCAATGAGATCAACTCAGTTTGGCTATTGGACTCGAAGGGATCTAAAAGAAGCTATTAAGTAAATAAAATAATAATCAACTTTTCATACAACGCAACTCACAGTGGACACAGAACTATTATCCCATTACCATTCACTCATCCAACTCAAAATATCTCCAGTCTTCACACCATATTACATAATAAGGCAACGCAGATCAAAGGTCCATGATAAGAAATTGACCTACTAGCCAAATAGTCAATAAAATATAGACAACTACGAAAAATCATCCAAGTTCTTCTTTAAAATTATCCTCAGAAAAAAATTGCTTCAAAAGTGAAATAATTTTTGAAATTTAGATTATATTAATTTTCAAGTTCATGTAATTTTACTTTCTGTAAATCAGCGATTTGCCAAATGGATGTGGGTTGATATTGTTAAAGCAACAACGATGTTTATTTACACAAAAACAGTTAATATATAGACGACAAAGATGTATAGCCGAGGATAGAGCACTAAAAGCGGCCAAACAGAATACAGAAGGAGAGGGGATCCTCGGAGCTTCTCTCTACGATCTCTCCAAACGGCTGAATTTATTGATGCCTCCTCACTTTAGCTGCCAACTCAATACCACACGACTGTCTACTCCACACATTATATGTCGCTGCTTACCCAGGAGACACACTACTCGCTTGACCTACACACAACGCTGGCACTCCGCCGTTACTTCTCTATCCTCTCGAAGACTCGTCACTTGCCTTCTACTCAAATTCCACTTCCACTCATTTCAATTCACAATGTGGGGCTTTTAAGTGTTTAAATACGGTTCTTGATACGATTGCGTATAAGGAATGAAAAGATGAGTCTACATTAGTGCTAGTGATAACATGCGATGTATTGACACGGGCACTTACGTTTTAAATAACACTTTGAGGTTATGTTATTTGATCCCATTAACAAGTGTGTTACTACGATTCACGCCTGATTTTCAGACCATCTATATATTTAGAAGAGCTCTCCTTTGCTATATCTTAACTCCAGTTGATACTGGGCCATCTAACTAAATAGCTGAATATAATTGGATAATAGCTGTGAAACACGGGCGAGTCACGCTACAATCAAGTATGTTCAGATTCCAGAGGCAGCTGTATGCATTAGTCGTCTATGCAGTTAATTGATAGTATAATTCTAATACCGTTCCGTAATTAAAAGTATTTTGTAGGAAAATTTTTAATATAATTTTAGACAACTGAAATTTATTTATCAAAATTTATCTTTAAATTTATTTTATTGTCTTAAATTATAAAATTGTCTTTAAATTTATCAAAATTTATATCATGATTAAGCATTTTTTTTGTAAAAAAATATTAATTAAATTGTAAATTTAGTAGTAATTTAGTCTGAATTTCTGCTTTTAATTCAAATGCTCAGTTTTAATTGACATCAAAAACAAGGAGAAAGTAATTAAAAAAAAGTGATGAAAAAATTAAAGTTAATTCCTACTTAGATCAACAAAGAAAAAAATATTTTAGCTACTTTTATTAAATAATTTCAATTAATATAAATATGTATATACGTATGAGAGAATCACAATATTTAATAGCAAAATAGAAAGAGAATTTCCTTGCAATCTTCCATTCTCACACATAGCTCAATCTTAAGATTAGGTAGAAGATGTGATAATCAAATGATGACAAAGATTTTAAGGACAGAAACTGGAAATGAATCTAAAGCTCAAAATTTCTTCAATCTTATTTTTGAGAAAAATCGAAAAAAAAAACCTCTTTAAAAATCATTTAAGTAAAATTTAAAACAAAAATTTTCAATTATAGATAGATAGATAGATGGATGGATGGATAGATGGATAGGTATAGATTTTCGCAAAAATGCAACTCGCATTCTTCAACTTGACGTGCAGCATTAAAAATTAATTTAATTTAATAAATAAATGAATATTTAAAAAATGTAATAAAATCAAGTCCCAACCACAAAAGTTTTTAAAAATGTGTTTGAACTTGAGTGGAGGAATAAAAATTATTTTATTAATGATTGAAAATTTGCACAAGATATATATGGGGGGACTGTGAAATAACAGTAGAAATCGGATATAAAAAATAATACATCACGCATTTATTTTTCTTATTTTACTATTCTGTTTCAAATATATTTAATAACATAAGCCATAGTTATGATACTGACTTATTAACTTTACAAAAATTATTATAAATGCAGAATTTTTATTTGTAAAATTTTGCAGAATAATTTCATTTTAAATTAATTTCAATAATACTTAATTAGATAAAGCACTTCAATAAACTACAATACATCAAATACATTACCGAATGATTATTAACTTTAATAAATACATCTTTGAAAATTCTAACTTAATTAAATAAAGCTTTTAAAGTGATACCCATAAAAAATGAACTGAGATCTTCTTGAATCTAACTTATTTAATTATTAATACTTTAGTTTAGTAACAACGTAATATTGTTTATTTCCAGATTAATACAAATTAATTGGAAACAGAAATGCCATTGCAAATATATTTAATTATTTGAAATTATTCCAATGTAATAAGATTTTTAACATTTTTAATTAAAAAAGAGAATTATTAATGAGTTCAATTACATTTGGAAACAATTCCTAAGTTCCGTAAAATACTTACTCCAGAAGAAGACTTACATAATATTTAATAAGAAATTATTCTTTTTCTGCTTTTTAAAAAGTCATCAAGATATGTAGCGACCATAAAATATGATTTCATTTAGAGAAACAAGAAATTCTGATTAATTTTAATGCAACCAAGAAAGTTTAATTTTTTTTTGTCATTTCTGAATATTTAATTGGTGTAGGAATTTCCCTTTAATAAATTAAAAGCAATTTATAAGGTTTAATATAATTCTGTAATAAATGTCATTTTAGATTAATTCTGTGGTAAATTTACTGAAATAGGATTAGTTTAAGTTTTTGTAAAGAGCGTGTTTCACAAATTACACTTTTTAAACATTTAAAATGACAAAAAGAAGAAACAAATCCAAACTATCTGATGGAAAGGATGTAATTCTATCGCTAAGCTAAAATTAGGGAAATCAGCAAATGACAATTAAAAACACACACATTTTTTAGATTTAGCAATGATTTCCTTATTATTTGTGATAGCATAAAGTTGTTTCCTTTATGGTTTCTTTGAATAATCAGAACTCAAAATAGAGTAGGGAATACATAAATCATAAATGGCAATATTCATCAACATCTTTTAATGACACATAATTTTATTTGCTTTTACCATTATTGTTTTATTATTATGTACGTGCATTATAAAGCAGATGCGTTTTCAAAAGTTTGACACGATTTTACTAGTATTGATCTATTATTACGTTTCTTTCACAGCAAATGAAATATAAATATGTATATACATATGTATTCAGAAGTTAAGTAAAGTTTTAGTGTAGTTTTTCAAAGTAGAACTATGACATTACAGCTGTTATTTTGTTTTCATTTAATCTCAATACCGGTCGAGCTCCAAATTTTAGTTTACAAAATTCTCTCTCTCTCAATGTATCTATCTATCTATCTATCTATCTATCTATCTATCTATCTATCTAT